>CP092864.1:193894737-194190082 GCA_030710605.1 Cordylochernes scorpioides
TAGAAAATATCATTGAATGTGTAAATAGGTAATACAGTCTTATAATGGAAAGACAAAAACAACTATTTTGCGTCTATTTTAGTTATTTTTCTATTAATTTCTACCGATTTTCTCAGCTTATCTATTGAATTGTAGAATTTAGTGAATTTTGTAAAATGGTATTTGATTATATTTAAACTTGTTTTCTATTGGTGATTTATTGTATTGTATTTTCTCTCCTGTAGAGAGAAGGACTTGTATATTAATGTTTTAACAGAATATTATTAACATATTATTAAAATTTTGATATTTTATTACTCTATAAAATCATATTAATGCAGTGTTCAAAATAAATCGACCTGCTATATATCTTCACCATTGTCTCTCCTACTTACATTATTCTAAGTGACAATATAATATATAAATTGTTTTTGAAAAGGTAGAAATAGAATTCGTGTAAAAAGTTTCTTTTAATTTAGGTTTTGCAAGCTTTCGAGAAAATATTCTGTTCTTTAACGAGCAAATACTTTTTTTTGTATAATATCAAAAGGATCTTTCTACAATGTTGAACGTATTTACGCAAGTTTGGCCTTAAACACCCATTTTTTGGTTTCTCAAGAAGCCTCTGGGACAAAAAATATTTCATGTCGCAGTGGTACAGCCTGCTCCACGCTGACGAGCGCCAACAGCCGATACACGTTCGTGGTTGGATTTTCTTGATTTATAAAGAAATGGGTTGGCCAAATGTATCAGAAAACAGGCTAAATTAACGTTTATTTGATTTCTGTTCCATTAGATGGCGCTCTGCCATCTAAAAAAGCACATGTGTTTCTGGTCAGGATATGCCTTCTTTGTTTTTTTTTTATATCAACACCTGACCTTTTTAATTTTTCCCATTATTTTTTCACATTTATATACAATATAAAACTTTAATTCACGTTTAAAATTTAATTTTCCATATTCATTAATTATATATTTTCAAAATGTTGCTATATAAGAAAAATATTTAAATTATCAATATTTCAGACAAGAACTATTGCATTTTATACACCATCTATTTTTATTTTGAATAATCTTCAGATAATTTTTATGTTTGGGAATATTTTTCTTTATTAAAAATTTTCAATTAAAACATTGATTGATAATATATTGGAATATTTTCTGAGAAGATATAAATTTAGTAATTAATATAATTTCTTGATGTAATATTCTAGTAATTATATTGAATAAAGGATCGTTGAAATATAAAGCCATGATGGAATACATGGCAATTTATAGCCTGATGAATATGTTTTGGAATGACCGAGATCTTACATTTTAAATCTCTTAAAAATCTTGCAGAAAGTAAAGCATCCCATTTTCGCTAGCTTTCGTTTGCTTGATTAGTATTTGTTATTGATTCACTTGTAAAACAAAGACTCCTTAGAAACCTTTTAACTATTAAAACTAAAATATTCGATATATATAGAATAACATAGTATATAAACCTAAATATATCTGAAAAACATAATACTCTTTATACATATATGTCATATTTTATATGTTATATATATATATAAACAGCAAACCCATGTGTAACTACAAAATGGCGTCAATATAACGGATATACGAGAGAGAAAGGGACCGTGAGCCGGGAAGGATGATATAAACAAGAGAGACTTATAAACATATTGGTCGTGGCAGTCTCAGATTGGACGTCCTCCCCCTCTGACGTCACCATTATGATATAAGCTGGGTTGCACTGAGCCCAAAAGACTTGCAGCAGAAGTGTAGTTAGGACGCCATGCTGCCCGATTGACCAGAGCAGTCTCAGGGGGGCCTCACCCTTAGTCTCACTCTCCCTGGGAACCACCCCTAAACCGAGGTAACCATGTTCCTATGCGTGTGGTCTTCTCACGTCTTCACGCTAGTGCGCCTCCACTTCCGGCCCATGACTGTATATTGGATGAGGAGCCCAATGTGACATTGTCAGATCCACTAATTTACAACATATATATATGACATAATAAAAATATGATTTTTATTATTCATTAATATAATTATATTTTAAATAATCATAGAACCAAACACAGAGTTGATTTTTAAAATCCTCAACAAAAGGAGTACAACCCAAGATGTTTTTTGTATATACTTAGATTATATTTAAAAAATTGTATGTATGCAAACTGTTTTTGTTCTTAAAATATAATCATTAAAAAAATACAATTTTGGATATAAATGTTATCATTTCACTTCAATCCACGACTGCATGAATGAATTGGTTACGTACCTAAAATACATTTTTTTTTATGACATCTTTTTTAATAGTCGACAGGATGTATTTTAACCCTGTACGAGAAGAATTCCAATATATTTCAAAGCCATATATTGCAACTAAGATATTTGGGAAAAGATATAGATAAAAGAATAGCAATTATGGAAGTCGAAACTTTAATTAAGAAATTAAAAAGGATAAAAAAAAGTATAAAAGGCATTGAAGAAAATATCGAATCCATTGTGTCTATGGTAGATGTAAATACAATGAAATGCAAACTAGAGTATGCAAATAATGATTTGATGAAAATGAGTGATATTTTCTTGCAGAAACTTGAGGATGAGGATTTGAATGACGAAGTGGAAAATTGCATAGATAAGTGTATAAGATTAAAGTGTGAATTGGATTTAAGGCATAATGGGCAAGAAACATCTGAAAAAAAAGTAAATTTACATGTTAAAATGCCTAAACTTGAATTGCCAACTTTCGGTGGTAGATTAGAATCATGGCTTTCATTTAAGGATTTATTTTATTCTGCAATTGGTTCTAATTCACAAATACCGGAAATTGAAAAGTTACAATATTTGAAAGGCCAACTGAGAGGCGAAGCCCTAAGACTGGTCAACGCATTTCCAATTACAGCCGATAATTATGTTGAGGTTTGGCAAACCTTATTAACAAGATATGATAATCCAAAGGATCTGATTTTCACCCAAATAGATAATGCATTAAGATTACCAAAGTTAGCCGATGACAACCATAAGTCAATGTTTAAACTTCTAGATAGTTGCAACGAGATAGTAAGAACAGTGAAGGTATTAGGTTACCAAATCGATAGTTTATCTGATGTGTTTTTCGTCGAGATCATACAAGATAAGCTTGATAAAACCACAAGAAAACAGTGGGAATTGCAGAACAACCCAAGGGTTGTGCCTTCAATTAAGGATTTAATGGAATTTCTAGAAATTCACGCAAAAAGCTTGCAGAATTTGCCAAATAAAGATGCAAATGTGGAGAAACATTCAATAAGAAGGGAATCACATAAGGAAATGGAGGAGTCATCTATTAAAAGGGAAACAGCCCCAAGAATGGAAGTACAACAAAAGCAATGGGGACATCCAGGTAGAAGCCCTATGGACTATAGTTCTAAAAGACGTCTTGCCGAATTTGCCTGAACCGGGGACATGCCGGACGCTTCCATCCTGAGAATAGGTGCTGGTTTCGCGAGAGGGCCGTGCAAGCCCCCCCCCCCCCGCTGCAAGCTTCATGTCCGTGCCGTCTCGATCCATGGACACCTTGACGCAGACAACAGCCCCTTCGAGCGAATGCCGACCAGCTCCGCCTCAACACTCCTGACGCCAAGGTCTGTATATAAATCTAAATGTGAATAATAACAGTATTGTAGCTCTCATGGATACTGGCTGTACCTTCTCTATAATTCCTCAACATATGATAGATAAGATTCAACCAAACTATGTTGTTTTTAATAATTTACCTCTTATTAAACAGACATCCGGTATGCTAAATATAAATTCAAAAATTAATGTTAATACAACTATAGGATTTATTACTAGAGATATTGATTTTTATTCCTCTGATATTAATTTGCCATATGTATTGCTTTCTTTACACCATATAAGATTATTTAAATTAGACATTGATTTTCAAAGTTTTACAATTACTCAATTTGGTAGAATTCTTAATGTTAATTACCATAACCCTAATAATAATAATTATACACATCATAATGTAATTCCTTTATTTAAATCTATTATTCCTCCTAATGAAAATGATTTTAGAAATTTTAATAGGGTAGAATTTGATGAAAAACTTTCACCATATGAAAAATCTGATTTAATTAAATTAATTAAGGAAAATAAGGAAACGTTTGCTGCCCATAAAATGGATATAGGACATATTAAAGCAGATCCAATTAGAATTAAACTTACCTCACAAACACCTATTTCATTAAAGCCTTTTAGACCTTCCTTCTCGGACAACATTGAAATTAAAAGACAGATTGAAGAACTTTTAAAATATAATGTCATTAGACCATCTTATTCCTCCTATGCATCCCCTGCTATGTTGGTGAATAAGCGAAATGAAGGTAAAATTCGACTAGTAATAGACTACAGAAAATTAAATGATATAATAAAAAGAGATTCTGAGCCCATACCAAGAATAGATTCTATATTAGATAAGCTTTCAGAAGCTAATATCTTCACTACACTAGATCTTTTATCAGGTTATCACCATTTAGATATACACCCAGATGATAAAGAATACACAGCTTTTACTACCACTCACGGACTTTACGAATTTAATAAATTATCTTTTGGATTAAAAAATAGTCCAAGTCAATTCCAAAGAGTTTTAAGGCAAATTTTAAATAAATATGATGTTGATTTTTGCATGAATTACTTCGATGACTTCATTATATTTTCAAATAATTTTCAGGAACATTTGACCCATTTAAAAGTAATTTTAGATATTTGCATAAAGGAAAATATTAAGCTAAAACTAAGTAAATGTAAATTCGCTACTTATCAGATTTCTTTTCTAGGATATGAAATATCAAACCATCAATTTTCACCCAGCACTAATAATATAGAAACGATTAGAAAATTGAATTCCCCAAGGAATAAAAAGGATTTACAACGAGTTTTAGGATCTATTAACATTTACTCGAAATTTATCCCTAATTATGCTAAACTCAGACTCCCTTTGAATAATTTGTTGAAAAAAGATGTAAAATGGAAATGGGATGAAGAATGCGAAACCGCATTTTCTAAATTAAAAAATATGATAACCTCAAAACCTATATTAGCTATCTATAATCCCAAATATCCTATACACCTTTACACGGATGCTAGCAAAGAACAGATCGGATCTATCCTAAAACAAGAACAACCCGATGGGCTTTTAAAGCCAATAGCGTATAGAAGCCGTAGAATGACATCTTATGAATCAAACTACTGTGTAACTGAGCAAGAATGCCTTGCTATTATTGATGCTGTGGATTTCTTTTTACCCTACTTAGATGGCGTGCATTTCACCATCCATACAGACCATGCTTGTCTAAAGTATTTGAAGAACATAAAGAACCCAAAAGGACGATTATTTAGATGGAGCTTAAAGCTCTCAATGTTTGACTTTGAGATAAAACACATAAGAGGAACTGAAAATAAAGAAGCTGATTTTCTCAGCAGATACCCCATAGCTCATTTTGTTTCTGACCCAGAACTAAAACAAGCTCAATTCGATGATAACATTAATGATAGGAAATATACTAAATTTAATGGACTTTTAACAATAAAGAAAAAAGGATTAATCAAAAGTGTTGTTCCACCATCATTAAGAGAAAAAGTATTAATAAGAGCTCATCAAGATTACGGCCATATAGGAGTATCTAAAATGTTAAATCTAATTTCCCCTATCTATTATTGGCCCTACCTAATTCAAGATATTTCTAATTATGTAAAACACTGTGAGGTGTGTCAACTCAATAAAATATCTCACCAGAAGAAATTTGGTCTGTTGGAAAGTCTCCCCCCAGCTAAGGATCCTTTTGATCTTGTGTCTATAGACACAGTAGGTGGACTAAATTACTATAATTCCACAAAGAAATTCCTTCACATCATCGTAGATCATGCTACTAGATACATTTGGGCTTTCCCCTCAAAAAGTCAAACTACTGACTCATATATAAATTGCCTAAACAAAATTTTTCAAATACAAAAACCCAAACAATTTTTAAGTGACAGGGCACCATCATTTACTTCACCAAGATTTAGAAAATATTTGATTAACAATAACATTAAACAATTATTGACTTCATCATCAAGACCTCAGTGTAATGGGTTAAATGAACGACTTAACCAAACTATAATAACCAGGTTAAGATGTAAATTCAATAACTTGAAAGGAAAATCAATACCATGGACGAAATTGTTAGATTCAGTACTAAATGAATATAATAATACTCCCCATTCCATAACAGGCTATACTCCTACTTACCTTTTGTATGGTAAGCTCCCTTATGATCCCCCCTTAAAAGAATCAGAATTTTACCCCCCTATAGACACTGCCAGAACAAATGCCTATAATAATACATTAAAATTTCATCAGATAAATAAAATTAGATATGATCAACATTATCAACCTTCCACCTTTAAAGTAGGCGATAAAGTTTGGTTACAAACCTTTTACCATCCAGATAACCGAAAATTAATGCCTCCAATGTCTGGGCCATTTACAATCTTAAAACAGATATCCCCAGTCAATTATGAAATTGATAAACCCCAATCTAATTTAGGAAAAACTACCATGGTAATTCATTCATCCAAATTGAGGCCATACTACCCAAAAGAAGGATTTGAGTTAAAACTGACAAAAAGTAAAATACCCACTTTAGAGAAAAAACCAAGCCAACAAGTGGCACCTAAGGTACTGAAAAGTAGAATCCCTCTTCTTACTAAATAATGGTAGGGAAATCTTAATATAAATAAGACAATACCAAAAATAACTACGCCTAAAAATTTAGCCTTTAGAATATAATTTTTGTGCACACATAAGATATAACTTGACACTTTTCTTTTCAATTGTTGTAAATATTTTACATTTTGATTTTATTTGTTGAGAAATTCACTCATATGATTCTATATATTTTCCCTCACAAATTTTATATGGAACATTTCATATTCGAACATTCTTTTTTTTTAATGTAAATAATAAAACTTCATGTGTAAATATTTTTCATTATGTGGAAGTAAATAACCCATTATTTTATGTTTTTATTCCGATCAAACCAAATAAATGTGAAACAAGATGTTGGATACCACTCGTCATTATGAGAAATAAATTTGTGATTTTCAAAAATATATTTTTTGGCATGTGGCAAAATACCTTTTGAATCTTGAGAGCCTGAGAAGGCCTACTCAATTCATGAGGTAAATCCCCTTATGAATTATAGGAAGGAGACACCTATAAATTCAAATAAGATTGGATAATTTTCAGCTACTGTCAAGAAAAAAGGTACCTATAGGAATATGTAGAAGAAATAAAGAGCATCATTGATATAGTTTCAATTGGTATCCTCCATCTTAATTGATAATCTATGTAAATAATAATGATACTTTTTTTTACTTTGAAAATTACCCCCTAATTTTTATCCTTGGAGGGAAGAAATGACATAATAAAAATATGATTTTTATTATTCATTAATATAATTATATTTTAAATAATCATAGAACCAAACACAGAGTTGATTTTTAAAATCCTCAACAAAAGGAGTACAACCCAAGATGTTTTTTGTATATACTTAGATTATATTTAAAAAATTGTATGTATGCAAACTGTTTTTGTTCTTAAAATATAATCATTAAAAAAAATACAATTTTGGATATAAAAGTTATCATTTCACTTCAATCCACGACTGCATGAATGAATTGGTAACGTACCTAAAATACATTTTTTTTATGACATATATATATATATATATATATATATATATATCTAAAGAGACAAAGGTCGCCTCTCCCGTCAAAATACACGTCAAAACCAGACGCCATCTATTGACCGTCGCAGCAAACTAGCGGCTTCGGGTCGGTGACAAAGCCACAACACCAGCTTCGGCAAACTAAAAAGCGTCCATTCGCGCGCAATCAGTTATAAGAAATTTAAACAATTTTCAACGCTATGATTCTTTTAAAAATAAATTATTTTTTACTGCCCATACTGTAATGATAAAATAATGGGAGGGCCTGACTCATCAGTGGTTAAACCTCCCAGACGTTTCGCCAGTTTGATCTACCATATAGCTATAATAAAATGAATGGAGACTGTGATTAAAACCAAAAGGGCAATGTATTAAACTATGAACTATGTGTTTACTATGAATTAGGTATGTATTAGTCTGGCAGAGTTCGATGCTTCAATTATTAAAATTAGTATTTTCAGATACTATTAATTCTAATATTAAGCGTTGGTGTAAGTGCAAGCCATACCCCATATCCATTTTTTTCATTTATCAATTATTTAAAACATATAATAACACTTATTGCATCTATTATACAGAAAATGTTTATTATATGTTGAGGAATTGAATGAAAAAGTAAAAACTCAAATAAAAGATTAATAGTAATATATTTCCAGTGTGTGTAGTAAAAACCTATCTATTATCCTATGGTATGTAAACATGCTACTGGTTAAGCTTAAACTCTGATACTCTCCCATTACATAAGTCAATTATAGGGATAGGTTTCATCAATATAAAAATACTCGCTGTTTGAAGCCTTAATTCGACTGATTAAAAAGTAGGTCGTTTTGCTTGTTATCACCAGATGACAGTTTTAATACTTTATATGAGATGGTGGAAAAAGATCAAAACACACATTTTGCCAATCATTTTATTATAAATTTTGATTAAATTCCAATAAGGTAACGGCGCTAAAATTTTGTAATTAGTTCGATGGTTTAACACATCAGATAGGTGCGCCAAAGAAGGGATCCATGACTCAGGTAGGAGCGGCCATGGATGGTAAGTAGCCCAGGCAAAGACGCTGGTGCTGGTGGTGAAGGGTTCAGTCGAGAGACGCCATCAATGATGAAGTCAGCCAGGAAGGAAGAGACCAGGATGATTGGTGTATCAGTCATTAGTCGTTGTCATGCAGGCGATGGTGTGCAGATGGTCAGTATCCTACACAAATAAATCTTTGAATCACCCCAGAAGATTCTCACAATAAGAGAAAATTTGTTCTAAATAGGATAACAAATAATGAAAGCTTTCAAAACTTTCAAACATTTGATATCAAATAGGCAAAAGAATGTTCTGAAGACAAGAAGATGAAAACAGTCATTTCTCATAAATATTTATGGCAATCATATAATTTGTTTTAGAAAATAAAGTTGTTGGACTACTAACCACAGAACTGATGTTGGTTGACATTCCAAGAAGCTGTAGATGCGAGTGACTTGTGCCCCGTTCAACAAGCATCGCAGCTCTTGGTTTGTCGACCAGCAGGCGCTGTAGTTCTTTCTGCTTCGAGAAGCAGCAGATATTGGTGCCCCGTCCAACAAAAGCCGACTTCTCGGAGCGTGGATGAATAGAAGCGGTTGATGATGCCTCAATTTACAGCAGGTGCAGTTTTTGGTGTTCAGACTGATGGAAGTGAAAGTCTAGGTGCTCCAATCAATAAGAGCGCAGGAATAGGTGTTCTGGGTAGGTCTCGGTGGCCCATTCAATAAATGCTGTAGTTCCAGGTTCCCAGGCAGGTCTCGGTGCTCCAAACAACAAAAGGGATGGTTTTGACGCCCAGATAAACAGGAGCATCAGTTATTCAGGTTCAAACATCAGGTGCCGATGTTTCAATGCCCCGCACAGTAGAAGCCGCAGGTTTCAATATCATCACCAGCTAGCGTCTCATATCTTTATGTTCCAACTTGCAGGAACACAGATTTCGTTGCTCCAGGCATTACAGATTCTTCGACGGAGGTAGTGCCAGGAAAGGCTGCTCCAGATTTTAACATCTGAATAAACAACAAAAACTTTATTAAAATTTTACACAAATAAATTTACTGGCAATGCGTTTCTTTTTTTTTTTAAATCTCTACAGACCTTACTGCAATGATATGATTTAATGAATGAGAGGGCTTGGCTCATCAGTAGTGAACCCTCTCAGCGGTTTCGCCAAAAAAAAAAAGAAACGCATTGCCAGTAAATTTATTTGTGTAAAATTTTAACGATAGAGGGCAATAAAATTTAATTTACTAAAAACTTTATTAATAAATACTTTATGCAGAAAGACAGTTTAATATAAATTTATTGGTTAGTCTAAAATATTCTTATATGTAAAACTCCTTTCTGATAATATATTAATAAATGTGAAATTCAAAATATATGCGTATAAAATATTTAAAATATACTGTGCATAATGTGAGAACTATGAAAAAAATTTACATTTGTATTATGCACACCAACAAACACTTTAAAATTCATTATTAAATACTAATTCATTATGATGCATTAGCGCGCCATCTGTTATGAATATGCGCTGGGAGGGTTCACCACTGATGAGCAAGGTCCTCCCATTAATTTTTCTATTGCAGTAAGGGCAGTAGAAAATGTTTTATAGTTAAAGGAAACATACGCGTCTATAATAGTTTCGAATTTTCATACTAATATATATTGAAGTGTATATTGTGTATGTGGCTAGTGCAGTTAGATACGTATACACTAGATAGCTAGAGTAGAAGTCAATAAAGTAGGTACTTACTTCTCTAGGAAACGACGTCGTCAATTGTCTCCGTTGAGGGAGATGGAGGAGTGGGGGTATGTTGATGTAGGTGCCCATGTTTGCGAGGATATTGTTGGTGGATGTATGGAGGTATGGGGGAAGAGAGTGACTATTGATTTCTTAAATAGTATATTAATGGAGTTCTTCTTTATAGGTTGATTTGAGGTTGATTGTGGTGGTTGAATGATGATAAAATTAAAAATTATATAAGTGAAGTTTTCCATATATTTCTTAAAGTGATTTAGATAATATCATTTCGTTTTTAAAATGAAATTGATTTGATGGGAAAATATGATTATTTTTTGAGATATTCAAATATTGTAGAATTATGATATATGATATAAAATGAACACAAATATGTTTGCTGAAAGTTCAGAATATCAATTTCTACTACAAGTTCATGAATGCAAAAATATTATTATTAATTGTGGCCAATTTTAGGCTTGAGATGAGATGATTTGGTGGATTGGGTTGCTAATGCAGGCATTGTCTGAATACTCTTGATATATGATATTATAATGCTGCTCGATATGGTTGCTATTGCCAGTATATTCTCTAAGGCTGATTATTATACTTCTGCTCAATATGGCTGATATTTCAATGCTGCTATGGGAGTGGGCCTAGATCAGGGAGGGGAGGGAACCCGTGGTCCCCCACTCCACATCTCTGTGAAGTAAGGGACAACGGGGCTCCACACCTACTCTAACAACTGTGGGGGTGGAGGAAACTGTCTCGAACTGTAGCTGTGGCAGTCGGAATGTGGATGGGAGTGGGGTGAAATCTAGGGGTAAATCTGGGGAGTAGGGGGGAAGGGGAAGTGAGGTGGAATGGCTGATGAATGATGACCTGTACATTTGGTCCGTGCAGAAGGCCGGTGTTATTGGGAGGTGTTTGGGCAGGTCATGCGCTCTAAATACTATTGGTTCGCGTGGGTTGGGTGTTGGGGGTGTGGGGATGTTGTCTGCGTGTGAGGGTGTTGGCTTTTTCCTGAAACATTAATAAGTACTGTCAGATAGTTTCACAAAATTTCCCGCTGTGGGATGTTCATTCTAATGTACTATCATTGGACAAATTTTGGGCAGATGAATGTACAGCACGCACGCGACTATTCTTTGACTAACACCTTCAGTTGTGGGAAGTAGGTCATCTAAAGATCCCCTGAGATTGTTCATATTTTATTACTCTAAATTCTATATATTCTGCATATTCTAATGTAAGATTGGTCAAAATTTCAGCTGTTAGAAGTACAGAGAACATTCTTTGATCAACACCTCTATTCAGTAGTGGACCATCCATAATCACCTTTTGAGATATTTCCAATTTCATAGTTGTAACTGATGAGCAAAGCCCTCCCAATGTATTTTTTTCTCGTAGTAAGGGCAGTTGAAGTTTGTATTGTATATAAAAGAAACATTCATGCTTAAATGCTTTCATTTTATATATATAGTTGTAATTATTTATAATCTGTGAATATGGAATATTTGATAAATTATATAAACAGAGTATGATCAGGCTATTCTGAAGGCCTGAATTGCTTGAAGAAATTTGATATTAAAATTATTATTTTTTTTATTTTCGCCTATAAATAGATTATTTACAAATTAATAAACATTTTTATAATAATTGTTCATTATAATGCTATATTTTAAGTAATTATTTCCTTTTTACAGAACAAAGTACAGAGACAATTGTTTTATCAATGGCCTCAGTTGTGGGATATGAAACAACAACAAAACCTTCTATTGAGACATTTTCACTTCTATAGACTATACCTTGAATCCAAGATGAGACAGTAAACAATAGTAGAAAGTATCATATATTGAGTATAAATAGGTATACAGTCTTATAATGGGAAGACAATAACAACTATTGTGTGTATTATAGTTGTTTTCATTTTAATTTCTAGCGATTTTCTCAGCTTATTTATTGAATTGTAGAATTTAGTAAAATTATGTGAAATGGTATTTGAGTATATTTAAACTCGTTTCCTAATGGTGATTTATTGTACCATGTTTTTTCTCCTATAGAGAGAAGGGATTGTATATTAATATTTTAACAGAATATTATTAACAGATTTTTAATTTTGATAGTTTGTATTTATCCATAAATTATATTAATCCAGTGTTCAAAATAAATTGACTTTCTATATCCTCACACCTTTGTCTCTCCTTCTTATATTATTCTATTATATTATGATGCATTAGCATGGTAGATTAAACTGGCGAAACCGCTGGGAGGGTTCACCACTGATGAGCCAAGCCCTCCTATTAATTATTCCATTACAGTAAGGGCAGTAGAAATTGCTTAATTTTTAAAAGAATCTTATGCGCCTATAATAGTTTCGAATTTTTATATTTTTCTATGGGACAATATATACGTGACAGATATATATTCAATCCAATATTTTAAGGGATAAATCGACTACATATATAGTTACATCTTTCCTCAAAAAAGACTTGTTTACGATTCAAACAGAATCACGTTCTTTGGGTGAGACACATTCGCTATGCAATACCTTTTTTTTTAAAGATCATATGAATTAAAAAAGTTAAAATGATAAATTTTTAAAATTAATTATTTTAAAATAGTAAAAATAAGTAATGAATATATATAATGCTATAGAAATGTGGACTAGAGATTATACAGTTATGAGATAATAGATGATTTTTGGCCGCTTTATGTTATCGCAGGAGTCTTCTATATTCACTATGATCAGAAAGGTCGAGTCCCTTTGCCCAGTATAACCTCTGCTATCTTTGTCAAGTCACTACTGCGAGATAGTCATTCTGTGTTGTACTGAACTCAATAGTTTAATCACTTTGTAATAATAATTAAATTTTCTTTATCTATGTTTCATGAATTTTTTTTAGAAAATAAAATTGTCATTAAAAATATGATTTTGGTCAAAAACTTTTAGGTGTTTCAAAATTTATGTTTTTTTGTGTGATTTGGTATTAATTTGATCAAGCACTTCTACATATTTGAATACTACCCTATATAATTACAAACATTTATTGATACTTTTATATGAAATTTGGTGTATTGTGGGATATAAGGGTTAGCTTCTTTTATTATGTTATTGATGATGTGATACGAGTATATGCTCCTGGTGTTTTCTCAATATTTAGGTTTGAAATAATATATTTTATTGTTTATATATATTTTATCAATCTATACATTATCGTTTTATATGGAAAGAATATATTAACATAGAAATGTCTCATAATAAATTATATTGTCTAGATTTAAATCATTGCTAAACTATTTCTGCCGGTTCTCAAATTCTCCTATATGTTTTGAATCGTACATATCAATCACTTCATTTCAAATCATTTGCTGTCCTTTGTGTTTTAAAAAATTGATATTTTGTACATAATTCTCTTCAATGAATGCTCTCCAACTTTAATTTGTATTTAGTGGTGATTTATAAAAATTTATTTCCGATTCTAAATTTTACCTGAAATCATTCTTTGCTGATAAAATAGATTTCGAATATCGTAAGAAGTTTACTTGCTTATAATTTTATTTGTAATGAATATATTACATATATTTAACATTTCTTCCTATATATATGTAACATTAATTCACGTTTAAATATGATTTTTCATATTCATCTATTGTATATTTTCAATATGTTATTATATGAGGAATTTGTTTTTGTTTTCAATATTTCAGACAAGAACTAGTACATTTTATGCACCATCAATTTTTATTTGGTATAATCTTTTGATAATTTTGTTTGGGAATATTTTTTTCCATTAGAAGTTTTCATTATTTAAAAATATTGAATGATATTGGAATATTTTCTGAAGATTCAAATTTAGCAATTAATATAATTGCTTGATATAATATTTTCTAGTGATAATTTTGAATGAAAAAACCCTGAAATATAAAGCTATAAAGGAATATATGGCAATTTGTAGCCTGTTGAAGTTGTTTCAAAATTAGAGATATCTTACTTTTTAAATCTCTTGAAAATCTTGCAGATTTTAAAGCATCCCATTTTCGTTAGCTTTCGTTTGCTTGATTAGTATTTGCTATTTATCACAAAAACTCCTTAGAAACCTTTTTAACTATTATAAATTATTAATTCTCTCACATATATATATTTAAGATTGTAGAAATTAAACTCTTCAAAACGTCACGCTTGTATTATGTAAATTTCATTTTAAATATTTATGTTTTATTATCTTCTTACTCTATTTTCTCTTCAATATGTAAATTTATTGGTGTATATATTAGTTTTTCTCCTCTAATAGCATGTTAGCACGTTTTACTATCCACGCCCGATGAAGAACGTTCTGTTCGAAAGCTTGCGGTAATAAAGAAATCTACACAAGAAGCTCCTCTTATTGTTTATTATTGTTTTAATATATATATTTATAAAAATAAAAAAAGGCATATCCTGACCAGGAGCACATCTGCTTTTCAGAAGGCAGAGCGCCATCTGGTGGAACAGAAATCAACTATTCATTGATTTAACCTGTTCCCTTATATTTGACCAACCCAATTTTTTGACAAATCAAGAAAAGCCATCCACGAACGAGTTTCGCGCTGTTGACGCTCGTCAGCGTGGAGTAGGCTGTACCACTGAGACCAAAACGATTTCCGGTCCCAGTGGCTTCCTGAAAAACCAAGATTTTTTTTTTCATGTGTTAAGCGTATTTACGCAAGTTTGGTCTTAAATACTCATTTCTTGGTTTTTCAGGAGGCCACTGGGACCAAAAATCTTTTTGGTCGCAGTGGTACAGCCTACTCCACGCTTACAAGCGCCAACAGCGCGAAACGCGTTCGTGGATGGCTTTTCTTTATTAATCAAGAAATTGGGTTGGCCAAATATCAGGGAACAGGTTAAATCAATGAATAGTTGATATCTGTTCCACCAGATGGCGCTCTACCTTATGAAAAAAAAAAACGTATGCTCCTGGTCAGGATATTTCCTTTTTTTTTATCCCTATATATATAAAAGTCAGTGTATGTATGTATGTATGTATGTATCTATGTATGTATGACAATTTTGTGACAATTGAAATAAATTTATTGACTGCTAGTCAATTTGTACACTCCGAAGAGTAAATTACATCAAAAAGAACACTTTTTCAACAGGGGGTACCCTCGGAGAGGGTCACGGGAAGGCGGCTCTGATCTCTGACAATCCCCGGCGAAGAGAGGGATCCATGTGCTGAGTGTGCTCAATTACCGCCTCCAAGAATTGGGGGAGCAAGATTTGCTGCTTTGGCGAAAGGCATGCGAGGAGGCTCTCCCTCTTCTCAGGGCATTGGACCGCCTCCACGATATCGTTCACGGAGATCGACGTGTCGTACACAAAATCCGAGAAGGGTCCTCGCATTGCTTCTTTAACTCTAATCTTCAACACCTTCCAACGGTCCGGCACCGGATCAACCTTCGCATGGGCAGACGGCGGAGGCGGAGGTGCCGCCATGGCCGACGCCGACTCCCTCCTCTGGGGAGCGGGCGGCGTGGGCTCAGCAGGCCGAGGCGCAGGCAGTGGGGGTGTTGAAGGCACTGGGGTAGGGGCGGTCCTCAGCTCTGACAAGACCTGTCGCAGGACTTTATAAATGTTACTATCTCCTCCGGGCCTCTGGCCCAAGAGTTGACGGATTAGGCCGGCGAGAGCGCCGCCCTGCGAAGGTGACAGGAGGGGCCCCCGCTTCCGAGCCTTGGTCTTCGAGGAGAGGATGTCCAAGACCTCCTCCCGCCCGAGGCCAAGGGCGTCCGTCTGGGCAAAGGAGACGCCTGGGTTCCTCTCTATGAAAGTCACGAGGCTTTCTCTCGTTGATGTTTTTGACGAGGATGTGGAGGATGTTGATGTTTCCTCGACGATGGACATCTCGCAGGGACGGAGCAGGGGTCACAGGTGGAGGGGCAGGAGGCGCCATCTCCATAGGTACGGCGGAGGCCACTGGTGTAGATGGCCGAGGTGCTGCAGATGGGGTCACAGCTCGGGCCGCGTGAGAAGCGCCGGGGATCTCCATGGCTGTACTGGAGGGCGCCGGTGCAGGAGGCTGGGCCGCTGACCGCTGAGGTGGGGCAGAGGTGGTCGTTGATGGGGCACCAGCAGGAGAAGTTGGTGGGGCCAATCTGGAGTTGTTGGCTCGCCCTGCAAGCAGGGGGCAGTTGGCCCTGCGGTGCCCCTGCCCGTGGCATCTGGAACACCTGATGCCATAGGACAGGTATGCGGGCCAAACCTCGCCTTTGATTTTTATCTCGAGGCGGGTGGGGAGCCTCTCGGTGGTTACTCCTTCGTGGAGGACAATGAAAGCGTCTCGGCGGCCGTCGTTGTAGATGTAAGGGCCGGCTTTCATTAGTTTGGGCGCGATTGAAGTTACGCGCCCGTAGGGTGTTAGGGCGCTGATGATGGTAGAGTCCTCCACGAAGAAGGGGAGGTTGCCCACGGTGATTTTCATCGCTCTCTTGCGGAACGGGAAGGCCCTGAATAGAGTGCCTTCAACCTCGAGGCCCTCGCTGATGAGGCGCTCGGCCAGGCCTCTGTTGTTCAGTCCCATCAGGTAGTGCCCGTTGATCTTGGAGACCTGGAAGACATTGTTGGTTCCACCGATCATCCTG
This sequence comes from Cordylochernes scorpioides, assembly GCA_030710605.1. Taxonomy (NCBI): domain Eukaryota; kingdom Metazoa; phylum Arthropoda; class Arachnida; order Pseudoscorpiones; family Chernetidae; genus Cordylochernes; species Cordylochernes scorpioides. The sequence goes on from CP092864.1 coordinate 193,911,853, forward strand.
TCGACGGCCCTTATGTAGTGGTAGGGCTCAAATTCGGGGCTGTACTCCACGTAGACGCAGTTGTCTTCGGCGGAGGACGCCTGCCGCGCCCTGGCCTCCGCGATATGCGCTCGAGTGGTCTTGATCTCTTCCGCCCGCGGCACCCATCCCGTGGGCGATCGTGGCCGGGAGTTGGCTCCTGCGCCCCTGGGGTTAGAGTGATGTTTCGCCGCTGTGGGTGAATCCGCCGAATTTCGGCGCCTTTTCCGACTCTTGATGACGGTGAAGTCTTCGTCCGCTCCAGGGCTTGGGTCTTCGGTGTAGTCCGCCCAGTTTCCCAGGACACGGGCAGCGCCATTAGATGACGTAGCAGCTGCCGAGCCGGTCGTGACGTCACCGCGCGCGGCGGCCAGATTTGCATCTCTAACGCCTGTCGGCGGATTTGCATATCTTTGATCTACGCAAGAAGAATTTGAAAATTGCTTCTGAAGATCTTGTTTCGCTGTTAATTCAGCACATGGTTGCGCTTGCATGCCGTGCCTTACAGGCCTGTTTTCGGCTTTTGAAGGGCTTTGAGCCCGTACCAAACTCGCCGCCATTCGCGACGCTATTCCGCTCGCCAGAGGCGAAAAATACGGAGCTCGCGCGACGCGTGGCCGCACGGCCGAGTATGTATGTATGTATGTGGGTATCTATGTCGGCTATACACGTCCACAATACGTAACTAATCTGACTGAAATTTTAACAGTATATAGAGTAGAATCTGGAAAAACCTATAGTGAAAATTTCAGGTCTCTATCCCGAATATTGCGTTGCAAATTTGCCTTTTCGCTCGCAAGCAGCGCCTCTAGCGGTGAAGATGGGAGCTAATATCAGCTGACCAAATGTACATGTAAAACGTGTTTTGACAGGACAGAGAGAAAAATCTGGAAAATATATTTATCGGATTTTTAGCCAATAAAAAATAAAATTGACAGGTTCTGGGCAAAAATAGTTGTTTTTTTTTAGTCAGAAAATGATAATGACAATATTGCTGTTTCATGTTTGATTATCAGATACAATATTATATCGGGAAAAATTCCAAAAAGCTGAGACCACGGGTGAAGCCAGTTCATTTTTAGTGTGCAGGAACAAAATTCTAACAGAAAAACATTCATTCGAGCAGAAGACACAAAAAGCCAGATAATCTCTTTATAAAAATATCGCTTCTCAGACACAAAGTTTGGAGCGGGACGTTTCACAAGAGTGACATACACGGCGCCAATTTATAATTGTAACGAATAGTATTTGAATAAAAACATTTAATCGGGTAAACCCCAGGCGTTGCCCGGGTCATTTGGCTAGTTTTTAATATCAACACTTGACCTTTTTATTTTTTTATTTCATAAAAATAAAATAATAAAAAATATATATATTCATAGAATAACAGAGTATAAAGTTTCTCTCTTATATATGCCTAAAAATATCTGAAAAACATAAAACTATTCACATGTATACTAATCATATTATTGTAACGTTTAAAATTAGGGAAGACATACTTCAGAATCACATGGCAATTTATTTAATATAAAACCAAATTAAAACTAATAAAATGACAGAGAGGCAATGAGAAAATTTTACAGCGTATCAAAATACAAATATCAAAATTTAAAATCTTTTCATAGAATAATAAATAATCTGCACCAATATTTATTGGTTTGGTTAACTTGAAAGAGTATACATTTTTGAATTAAAGCTTTCTGGAAAGTTCACAACTTATCTAATGACATTTGTTTAAGAAGGTAGTAAATGGATACCCTTTTCCTCCTGGACCGCAAATGTCAATGAAGTTCACTCGAAGCAGAACAGCTTGAAAGACTTGGCTGGTATGAGCATTTGTTTCCTCCCTCAGACATCGGTGGTACTTCTCTAGCTGCGTCGGACTTCTTATTTGGCTAATGAAGTAGGCAGTGATGTGACCTGTTGCAACCTCAAATGCCAGAGGTTTTCTTTCTCCAGCATGCTGCCATTCGACATCTAGGATGTGAGTAGGCGATGTAAAGTTCCCACTGTCTTTTAGCCTTCAGTTGGCTCCCTTTTACTCTAATGTCTTTTTCGTAAAACCCATGCTCATGGTTTATGTCCCTTATCCTTGTTGTGGAAACGACCATGACCATGTTAGATGCGTCGGCCTTGATGTCTATCCAGGCGCTGAAGTCTTCAAACATGACTGTCCCTAATCTGAACCCTTCTTCGCCCCATTGTATGGGGTTATCTTCCTAATAGATTATCCACCTAATCTTTCAATATCTGCGAGTCGTTAAAATGGTTGGCAGCCCCTAGACTCCTCATGGCGGAGCCTAAATTTGTGACAGAATCACTAAATTCTTAAACGGAGTGGAGGTTTTTATTTAGTTAACGGCGTTTTCTTGTAATCCTCGACAAGTGTCTGGATGATGTACTCTGGGTGCCCATAATGCTGTTCCAAACATGCATCACTGCATATAGAATGAATAATGCAAACATGAGGAAAGCTGCATTATCAGATGATTTTTATATGATGGCTGCATTTAAAAAAAGACATATCAACCAGTTAAGGGAAACCAAATGCCAGAAAAAACCGTTACATTTACTCCAGATATAAACAAGAAAACTACTGAACTTCAAGCCAATCTGGATTCAAATGGAAGGACTCTATTGTAAAGATCATTCCAAAATCTGATAAAATAAACTATGAAATAAGCAAAAGCTACAGATCAATATCATTGACGTCAAATATTTCTAAAATAATTGAAAACATAATTAAAAACAAAATCAATAAATATTATGAAGAGAACAATCTAATGAGTGCAAGGCAACACGGATTTACTAAACATAAATCAACGAACAGTGCAATGGAAGATATAATGGAAACCATATTGAAACACAGGCAAGGTAAACTGAATTCTTTGATTACAGTGGATATAGCAGGCGTATTCGACAACGCATAGTGGCCAGTAATTATTAGAAGACTCGATTTAGATAACATTCCCTCCAAATTAATAAGAATTATACAATCTTTTTATTTATTTTTTTTTATTCAAGCAGTGAAAGAAGGGCAAATTTCTCAAATGAAAATACAAATGTTACAAAAAATCTGACAAAAGGATGCCCTCAAGGCGGTCCATTATCCCCAAAATTATGGAATATTTTTTAATCGACTTGCTGAAGAGTTTCAAACATCCGAACGCAGAAATAATTTGCTATGCAGACGGCCTTCCTATCATTTTCTGGAGCCAGTCTGTCGATGATCTCAAAATATTAGGTGAATATATTCTATGCTATGTGATTCAATGGTGTAAAAGGAATAAATTATCAATAAGCCCAGAGAAAACGAATTTACTTTACTTGCATAATAAACCTAAGGTTCCAATTGAAATAGCGAATATTATTTCAAACCCAGTAGGTCAAGTTAAGATATTTGGCATAAAATTCTCAAATCATAGAATAAAAAAGATCAATTTTATCTCACATATCAACGACATTTTGTACAGGATCGTAAAAATGAAAGATTTTCTGTTTTCATTTAGTGAAAAATGTGGGAAATAAATACTAAAAAAAAAAAGATTAATTTTGTATAAAACAATTATCAGACCAGTTCTTATGTATGGTTCAGAAATATGGTACAAATTTATAAATAGTCGATGTAAAGAAAAACTAAATTCTATTCAATATCAAATTCTTCTTTGGGCGATTAGAGCCTACAAAACTTAATCTTCCAACTGTGTCCATATTCTTGCGAATATCTCCCTTCTCACAGATTATATTGAATCTAAAAAATTGAATAGGACTTGGCTCAACTTTCGATAGAGGTTCAAAATGATTTTAGACCACATGCTCCAAGTATAATTAGATCATTTTTAAGTACAAAAATGGATGAATTATTACTAAAAAACAAATGAAACATTCCAAAGCTTTTTGCCGTTTGGAATTCCAACATTTTTCCGTTCCAATTTTTTATAATACCCAGTTTACATCGAACCATGGAAAATTTAAGGGATTTTTATCAAAATTTGGAGCGGTTGAGGACTCAAGCTGTCATTGTGGCAACGAATTCCTGGAATCGAGACACCTACTGCTGGAATGCTCACTCTTCTTTATCGCTAGACAACAGACAGTAAATAATGATGTAGATCTATGTCAATTTGTAAATAGCAGAGAGAATTATCATAGGTTTAACTATTTATGTAAATATATTTATAATTATATTTCTAAGCTTCAAGGTTCAGGTTTCTAATATATATTATTTTTTCTCTTTTTTATTTTAAATTATTTTACTTGTATAATATTGTTACGACGCTTCTCAGCCGTCGATGTTTGCGTTCAAGGTTCACTGAGAAGACAATGTGAGTTCGTTTTGGATACAGCTTAGTACTATGGATTTATTACCAGATCTTTGAAAGGGATATAAGTAACTATACAGTAGATGATTAACTTGCCTTCAATGTCCGCCACTAGAGGGATCCTTCTCCGCTACCGTCTTCCCAGTCAGTCCATACGGCCACACGTTCGGAGCCCACCTCCTCCAGCCAAACTTGCCATCTCTGCCAGACAGTCTTCTCGGCACACACCAATTCCCGGCAGGCAGGCCGCTAACTCGGCTGCTTCCTTCACGACGACACCAGCTGGACTCGGCTGATCCCTTCCCCACGGCGACGCCAGCTGGACTGCCCCGACTGTCTGCCACCCCCTCCTGCAATTTGTCAATCCACACTTCCCTGGGGGAGCCCCGGCATACCTTCTCTCTTGGCTTCTCCACGTCTTCTCTTCTATTTCTCTGCTGCATCGCTTCACTGCCCCCTTCTCAATCCTTTTCGTCCCGAAAAGGCTGATTTCACCAGAGGCGCTGATCGGCGGCCCTTTGATCTCCCTGACGTCTCTGGCCACATGAGGGTCGTCAGCCTCCCGGAAGCGTAACGGCAGGGTTAACACCAACCCTTGTTTGCAGAACCACATCTCAACTCGGGCTTTCTTTCCACTCTCAACCAGTGCCGACGCCATTGATTGGTCTCGCTGTCTAGCACAGGGCGGTGGTTCTCCACAAGATGGCGGCCATATTTCACTGCCTACGATGCTCCCATCTGATATTTTGAATTCTCCTTGAGAACACTCTGTAGCCACAATGTACAAAGGGTTGTGATCGTTTGTGTTGCGCTTTCGCCGCTTCCTTCCACGACGGGGCTGTAGATCGCCGATCTTTACAGTGGATTCGTCCACCTGATCCACGCTGTCCATTTCGTGGCCTCCCTTTTCTTCTTTAGGTTTCCCATTCTCTTGCTCTAGAGGCTCTCTTTTTCCTAACCCTTCAAACCTGGGCTCCTTAGTGCCGACCACGCACAGGGCTGTGAATTTCTTAAACCTTCTGGAGGTGTCGGATCCCGTGGCAGTCTCAAGGTCGGTAGAACTTTTCCTAGGCGGTGGCTGCTTTATCTGCACCTTGTCGGGCGAAGGAACGAAGATGAATGGTACACATTCTTGGCACATCTTTTCAGCTTGCATTGCAGACGACGGCGCTGACACATTGCGCGCGACTTCCGCGTCACAGACATTGTCGTCGGACTTCCACAGAGCGTCCAATGCTCTATCCCGTTCAGTCGGGTTGCCGGCTCCAACTTCAGGGTGCTTCGACCATCTAGCCTTGTCGCACTTCCACGGAGCATCCAGCTCCGTCCCGTCCAGTTGGATTGCCGCTGTAGTCCCTGACAGTCTGACACTGTCGCTGAAGTCAGCCACGCTGTCGCACTGCAGCTCGCCAAGATCGTTGCTGTTCTCATGGAGTATTTCAGAAAGAATCCCAGGGGTTGAATTTTCGCTCTGTATATCACCTTGAGGGCATTCTCCTTCCGTCCGCTTGATTTTATACAAAACACTCGTGCCACAGCCGTTGTCGGAGGCGATCAGCTCACCCTCCTCCGCTACACAACCAGTCTGGATCATTTCCTGCTGTCGACACTCTTCGGACTTCTGGATCACGGGAGAATCTTCTAGCGTAGATTCTGGCAGTTCACTTACAACGTCTCCTGACGTGATGATCTTTGTTGTGATGGTCTTGTCGGGATCTTCATCACCTGGGATCGTCTTTTGTCCCCTCAGACATTGAATACGTGGGCTATTGGTTGCTGTGATTGGTTTTGAAAAGCCATCAGGATTTTCTGGCGGTAGTACATTGAACTTGACTTCGCAAGACATGGGTGTGGCAGAACGTTTGACATTCCGAATATGCTCGAGTCGGCTCAACCGAGAATCCAAGTTTTCTCCGAGCTCATCTACTTTCTGGCTTATTAGTCTGAGCAATTTTGTGAATTTTTCAATTTCGAGGTCGGTTAGTTTTTCCATTTTTCTTTTTAAATTGGCGCAAAATAAAATCTTCAATTAAAATTAACTAAGCTGTATCCCACTTCTGACACCAAATGTTACGACGCTTCTCAGCCGTCGATGTTTGCGTTCAAGGTTTACTGAGAAGACAATGTGAGTTCGTTTTGGATACAGCTTAGTACTATGGATTTATTACCAGATCTTTGAAAGGGATATAAGTAACTATACAGTAGATGATTAACTTGCCTTCAATGTCCGCCACTAGAGGGATCCTTCTCCGCTACCGTCTTCCCAGTCAGTCCATACGGCCACACGTTCGGAGCCCACCTCCTCCAGCCAAACTTGCCATCTCTGCCAGACAGTCTTCTCGGCACACACCAATTCCCGGCAGGCAGGCCGCTAACTCGGCTGCTTCCTTCACGACGACACCAGCTGGACTCGGCTGATCCCTTCCCCACGGCGACGCCAGCTGGACTGCCCCGACTGTCTGCCACCCCCTCCTGCAATTTGTCAATCCACACTTCCCTGGGGGAGCCCCGGCATACCTTCTCTCTTGGCTTCTCCACGTCTTCTCTTCTATTTCTCTGCTGCATCGCTTCAATATGTTTAAAACTGTTTCTGTTTAAAAAATGTAAATCGACGCAATTATCCCTAGCCGGGATATCGCGCTTTGTGTGTTGAAATAAATAGAAATAAACTGGATTCAATAATATAATCTTGGAGCTAATAGGCATTATCAAACAGCAGGTACTGGCGACGATGACGAGTCAACCCTACGAAACAGCTCCAGAAGAATTCCGCCCAAAACAGGAGCCTCAACTTTGCAGGTCTTCACGGCAACACAAGCTTCCAGCCTACATGAGTGACCACGTTGTAAATAAAATATCAGAGACCAAAATCCTATAAGTTCCCATTAAGTGTGAGAGAACTGTTGTAACAAAATATATTTAGAAACGCTGCTTTTCATCATACGCTTTGTTAGAAACTATAATGATTACTCAATTACTGTTTTGTATTCAATAAATAATCACTATGTATCCAAAATAAACTACTCATTATTTCTATCAACTCACAACACCACGAGTACGCACCATAAGTTCAAACAATCACCAGAGAGTACTACAGGGATGTCCTTCATCACATGCGTGATGCTGTGCGACGCAAGAGATCGGAGTTGTAATCAACAAGCAATTGGCGCCTCCATTATGAAAATGCTCCAGCCCATTCCTCGCACTCGATTCAGACATTTTTGGTGAAAACAAGACTCTTGTGGTCCCAGCCTTCTTAATCTCTTGATATGGCTCCATGCGACTTATGGCTGTATTCCAAACTCAAGAGATCATTGAAAGGAGAGCGATTTCAGACAAGAGAGGACATTGTGACAGCAGCGAAAGCCGAGCTAAACACCATTACAAAAGAGGCTTTCTCGGAATGTTTACAACATTGGTGGCACCACTAGAAGAAGTGTGTGGAGTTCCAAGGAGACTATTTTGAGGGTGATTAGGTTTACGAAGCTCCAGGTATACCTGTTTTTTTTTCGCCCGAAGGATGTACGCTTTTCTAAAATATTTCGTATAATAGTAAAAGTTTTTAATCTTAGTTTCCTTTTCACACCTCTGATATTTTAATTAAATAAATGGCACCATTTATATCAGGTTGTTTTACTAAAAAGTCGAAATTAATGATGGAACAAGAGCAAAATGATAATAGTCATATTATCCCCTAGATGTTTTTTCTTTTTCCAACTCATCCAGTCTACCTTTGAAGATTTGTTGAGCACTGTTTTAAAAAACGCTGTTTGTAATCATTATATTGACAGTTTTATTTGTTCATTGTGAAATTGTGTAAAAATGATCAAGAATATTTTGCCAATCATTTTATTACAGAATTTTGATTACAATCCAATGAGGTAATGCGCTAGAATTTTGGATTATTAGTTCTATGCTTCTCATCCAAGCATAAAGGTGCGCAAACACCACATCCACGAATCGGGAAGGAGGTGCCATGAGTGGTAAGTAGCCTGGGCATTAGAGGTTGCTGGTGGTGAAGGCTTCAGGCAAAAGGTGCGACAAATGGCGGAGTCTGACGGGAGGAAGGGTTCAGGATGATAGGTGAAGTGGTCAGTGGTTACTATAAGGCAGGCGATGGTGCAGATACTGCAGATGGTCAGTGTCCTAAACAAATAATTTATCGAATCATCCCAGCTGTTTATCACAATAGAAGCAAATGCTCTAATTATAGAAGGATAGCAAATAATGGACGCCTTAATAAATTAAAAACATTTGAAATCAAAGACTAGGGCAAGTTATAAAGACAATTGTGGAGCTAGAGGCAGCTATTCCTCATAAAAATGTACTTTAACTATAATTTATGAAAGAAAAAAAAAAAGAAGTTGGAGAACTCACCAGAACTGAATGTGGTTGACATTCCAAGAAGCTGTGATGCGAGTGACTTGTGCCCCGTTCAACAAGCATCGCAGTTCTTGGCTTGTCGACCAGCAGGCGTTACAGTTCTTGGTGAACTGAACAATAGAAACCGCAGTTCGTTTCACCCCAGCCCAACAGAAGCGGCAGTTATTGGTGCCCCGTCCAACAAAAGCCGACTTCCTGGTGTCTTGATGAATTGAGGTGGAAATTTGCAGTGCCTTTATTAACAGAAGTCGCAGTACTTGGTGCCGCTACCAATAGAAAATCCACAGTTTTAGGTACCCAGATTAAGAGAGAACAGGTCTTGGTCTCCGAACAATAGAAAGGCAGGTTTTGGAGCACGAGCAATAGAGAGCAAATTTTGGTTCCCATATCAACAGGAATCTCAGTTATTTAGGTTTGAACATCAGGCAGTCGACGTTTCTTGGCCTCGTCCAGTAGATGTGCCGTAGGTTTTGATATCACCACCAGCAGAGGTCTTAGATAATAGTGTTTCTACTGATAGAAACACAGATCTTGATGCTCCAAGCATTAAAAATGCTTCAATGGGAAGCTGTGCCAGGAACGGCTGCCCCAGATTTTGAAATCTGAAAAACAACAAAAATACCTTTAATTTATAAATACTTTAAATTCTCATATAAGCTAGTAGTTTAATATAAATTTGATGCTTTGTTGTAAAAATATGCTTATATGAGTACCTTTGTATATATGTGTATTATGTAATTGGGAAAAATTACAATTAATATTACACATGTGTTATCTGCAAACATTTTCAATTCATTAATAAATACTAGAGAGTGTGTAAATATTATGTAAGTGTCTAGTGCAGTTAGATATTTATACACTTCTATAAAATATCAAAACACCTTACGAAATATGTTTCTTTATTACAAAAAAAAAATTATAAAAGTAAATCGCAATTTTTGTATAACTGAATATCTATACACTACACTAGATAGCTAGAGTAGAAGTCAATAAAGTAGGTACTTACTTCTCTAGGAAACGACGTCGTCAATTGTCTCCGTTGAGGGAGATGGAGGAGTGGCGGTATGTTGATGTAGGTGCCCATGTTTGCGAGGATATTGTAGGTGGATGTATGGAGGTATGGGGGAGTGAGGGACTATTGGTTTCTTAAAAAGTCTTTTAATGGAAATTTTCTTTATTGGTTGATGGTTAATTGTGGAATTTGATTGGTGGTGAAATTGAAAGATATTTATAAGGGAAATCGTCAGTGTATTTCTTTAGGAAATTTGGATGAAATTATTTCGTTTATGAAAAGGAACAGGATAATGGGGGTAAAATATTGTCATTGTTTGTTTGGAGATATTCAAATATTAAAATGATGATGATATAAGTTGAAAATAAATGTTTTTGATAAAATTTTAAAATATCAATTTTTGAGCCAAGTTTCAAAAATGACAAGAATTGTTATTATTCATTTTACCAATTTTGGGTTTGATATAAGATGAAATGAGATGGCTTCAATCATTATTGCTGCTATTTCCTGGAAATTATCTATGAATTATCTTATATTTCTGCTAAATACTGTTGTTACTTCATTGCTGCTATTTGAAGTAAACGAAAAAATTGCGCTACAAATTTTAAAATAAAGGGCGGCTCCAGCCCGAAAGCTCGCGCATATCATAATAAAAGAAACTTATTGCGAAAGGTTGTAGTTTTATTTTAAAAATTGCTGCTATTGCCAGAATATTCTCTAATGATGATATTATACTGCTGCTCAATACGGTTGCTATTTCATTGCTGCTATAGAAGAGGGCCTAGATGAGGGAGGGGAGGGAGCCCGTGGTCCCCCACTCCACATCTCTGTGAAGTAAGGGACAACGGGGCTCCACACCTACGCTAAAAACTGTGGGGGTGGAGGAAACTGTCTCGAAATGTAACTGTGGCAGTCGGAATGTGGATGGTAGTGGGGTGAAATCTAGAGGTAAATCTGGGGAGTAGGGGGGAAGGGGAAGTGAGGTGGAATGGCTGATGAATGAAGACCTGTACATTTGGTCTGTGCAAAAGGCCGGTGTTATTGGGAGGTGTTTGGGCAGGTCATAGGCTCTAAAGAGTATTTGTTTGCGTGGGTTGGGTGTTGGGGGTGTGGGGATGTTGTCTGCGTGTGGGGTTTTTGGCTTCTTCCTGAAACATTATTAAGTTCTGTCAGATAGTTTCACAAAATATCCAGCTATGGGATGTCTATTCTAATATAATATCTGCCAAATATTCGGTTGATAGAAGTACAAAGAATATTCTTCAATCAACACCTTCAGTTGCGGACCATCCATAATTACTTTTTGAGATATTTTCAATTTCATAATTGTAATTATTTATAATCCTAGAGGACGGGGAATATTTGTTAAGTTATGAAAACAGAATTTGATGAGGTTATTTTAAAGGCCTGGATTGGTTGAGGAATGATATGATATTGAAATGATATTTTATGTTCGGTTTTATATCGATTATATTAACAAATTAATAAACATTTCTATATTTATTGTTTACTATAATGTTATTCTTTTGAATAATTAATTATCATTTACAGAAAGAAGTACAGACACAATTGTTTAACCAATCACATCAGTTGTGGGATAATGCAACAATGTAGCAGCTGGGAATAACTGTTGTAGTTATTATAATCTAAAGTATAGAATATATATTAATTTCTCTTTAATTAAATATAATAACTTAATTACTCTATGAATTGTAAATAAAAAAACAGAGTAAAAATGTTTCGAATAGGAATAATACTTAATATGTGCTAGCTTAATATAGTTTTGCATGGCTGGAAAACATAATATTTACATGTGTTAAATAATAAAAGGTTTTCTTTTAACCAACGGTTGTGAATTAAATATGATTACTGGATCCCTGATAACACTTACAACTACAACAGAACCTTTTATTAAGACATTTTTACTTCTATAGACTCTACCTTGAATCCAAGATGAGACAGTAAACAATAGTAGGAAGTATCATTAAGTGTGTAAATAGGTATGCAGTCTTAAATTGGAAAGACAATAACAACCATTGCGTGTCTTCTAGTTGTTTTCATTTTAATATCTAGCGCGATTTTTCATCTTATTTATTGATTTTTAGAATTTAGTGAAATTATGTAAAATGGTATTTGATTATATTTAAACTAGTGTCCTAATGATGATTTATTGTATCATGTTTTCTTTCCTGTTGAAAGAAAGGCTTGTATATTAATATTTTGACAGAATATTATTAACAGATTTTCAATTTTGATAGTTTGTATTTGAGTAAAATCAATCATTCCTCCAGGGAAAAGTGTCTTCTTTTCCTGGAGGAATGATTGATTTTACTCAATATTTATGCAAGGGATTATTTTATAGAATAGTTTGTATTTATCCATAAAATTTATTATTGCAGTGTTCAAAATAAATTGACTTGCTATTTTCTCACCGTTGCCTCTCCTTATAATATTATATTCTATTATGATCCATAGTATAGTATATTGAACCTGCGATACCGCTGGGAGGGTTCACCACTGATGAATCAGGCCTTCCCATTAATTTTTAAATTGCAGTAAGGGCAGTATAAATTGTTTAATTTTTAAAAGAATCATACGCGTCTATAATAGTTTCGAATTTTTATATTATTCTACGGGACAATATAAAGTATATATTGTTTTTATTAAGATATTTATTCCAACCAATATTCTATGGGATAAATCGACTACATATATAGTTCCATTTTTTTTTCATAAAAACTTGTTTACGATTCAAACAGATCTCGTGCTGTGGGTGACCCACACTATGATATAGAGGTTTAAAGATCATATGAATTGAAAGAGTTAAAATGATAAACCTTTTAAATTTTATTGTTTATAAATATTAAAAATAAGTAATGAATATATATACTACTACAGAGGGTGTTCACACTTATAGGAAACGAGCGCCCGGTGTAAAAAAGGAACTATTACTTTATTTTAAAAAATCAACAACGTGGAATTCGAAAAGGCTTAAGCTAATTCTAACACGCAATACATATCTTTTGTTATTTAAAAAAAAATGCCCTTCAAATACAATAATTTCATAAGAGGTTATATTTTAGGACTTTCCAGAGCTATTCTTACCTATTTGGACATAATTAAAATATGCAAACAAGATGATATCAACATTTCTAAAAACGGTATTTATAATAATATTCACGACAAAAATATCAAGTTTTTATTCAAAGCACCTACGGAGAAATGGACAAAAGATTATCACCCTATATCTGTGAGAACTCTTGCAACTGTCAAAAAAGTGAAAAAAATATTACAAAAGAAAATCCTATGTCACAAAGAGATATAACCAAATTAACAGGAACATCAGTGTCAACAATAAATAAAAATTTAGGCCTAAAAGCTACAAAAAAACATGCGGTTCACAAATTGTTTCAGAGCCATATTCGTCAGCGACACACTATTAGCAGATATTTTCATGAAAATTTCTTGGCTGCTGATAGATGGAAATATATTGTTACATATGACGAAGCATGGGTATATTTAACCGATTTCGATAGAAAAAGAGCTATATTCTATCAAAAAAGAGTGGAAAAATCTAGGCCAATTTGGGTGAAGGAATGTGCCGAAAGTTACTCCAAAGGATTTATGGTGGCATGCGGTATATCATATGAAGGAAAATTAAAAATAAGAAAAGTTGAAAGAAATGCCAAAATAAACTCGGAGTACTATCAAAACAACATTTTAGAACCTATATTTTTGAATGATATTCCCTCTATCTATGGAAAACAGAGCAACAAAGTCTGGTTACCATGATAACGCCATAAGTCAAACCTCATCTTCAACCCAAGCTTATTTGGAAGATCTAAGGCAAAGAACAGGAATCAACACTATTCCAAAGAACAGAACCCCTGTAAAATCTCCTGATTTAGCCCCGATGGATTTTTGCATTTTTGGATGCCTTAAAAGAGCACTTGGAAAGAGACACCCTAGGACAATTGAAGGTCTCTGGAAAGTGGTGAAGGAAGAATGGGATCTTTTGAGTATGACCATGATCAGAAAGTGTCCAATATCGTGGAAAATCAGGTGCCGTTTTGTAAATAAACAAAAAGGCTTTCAAATAGAACATTTGAAAATTTTCAAATAATAAGTGTGAACACCCTCTGTATATGTGTACTAGAGATTATACTATTATGAGATAATAGATAGTTTCTGGCCACTTTATGTTATCGCAGGCGTCTGCTATATTTACTATGATCAGAAAGGTCGAGTCCTTTTGTCCAGTATAGCCTCTTCTATCTTTGTCAAGTGCGAGATAATTATTCTGTGTTGTACTGAACTCAATATTTTAATTTACCGCAATAATAATTAATTTTACTTTATCTATATTTTGGTCGGAAACTTTTACGTGTTTCAAAAATTTTTTAAAGGTTTTTTTGTGCCTTTGGTAGAATTTTGATCAAGCATTTCTACCTATTTGAATACTATCCTAATTAGAAACATTTATTTACACTTTTATATGAAATTTAGTGTAATGACGTACTTGTTAGCTTCTTTTATCATGTTATTGATAATGTGATACAAGCTACTGGTGTTTTATTCATATTTAATTTGAAAATAATACATTTTATTTTTATTTTATGGGGCTATTAAACATCTATATATCATTATGGTTTTTATATATATAATTGGAATAAATTAAGAAAAAATTTAATATCGAAATTTTTTACACTTTGTCTCAAAAAATTATATTGTCTATAAATAAATTATTGATAAAATATTTTTGATGGTTCTTTAATTCTCCCATATGTTGTGAATCGCACATATTCATCGCTTTCTTCAAACATATTTTTTGTTCTTTAATAAAAAATTGACCATTCATGTTTATTATTATCTTCAATAAATGCTCTCCAACTTTTGAATTTATATTTTATATTGGAATGTTTTCTGAAGATTTGAATTTGGTAATTCATATAATTGCTTGATATAATATTATCTAATAATAATTCTGAATGAAAGAAATCTTGAAATATAAAGCTATGATCGATTATATGACAATATGTAGCCTGATGATGATGTTTTAAAATGATCTTACTTCTTAAATCTTTTAAAAATCTTGCAGATTTTAAAACATCCCATTTTGTTAGCTTTCATTTATTTGATTAGTATTCGATATTGATTCACTAGGAAAACAAAAACTCCTTAGAAACCTTTTAACTATTACAAATAATTTATTAGAGATATTTATACATCGCGAATAAATTATTTCTAAATATATACCCAAAATATATGAAAACCCATAATACTCTTTATACATATACTAAGAATAATATTTAATGGGTTGATTAGCTTAAAAGAGAACAGATTTGCCTTACAAAGATCACATGCCATTTAAAATCTATTTTTATTTATTATCTCATTTGTGTGTTCCATCAATAGACAGCGAATTACTTGAAAAGTCAATATTCTAGTACCACAACCATATAACCTTTACTCTCTAAATAACACACACACACAGATAGCTAACATTAATTAACATAACACTAACAGAGTCTATTGACATTAATTTGTAATTTGAATAAAATAGGTAGGAGAATGTGCACCCTTAACCTATTTCCTAAATTTTACATGTAAATATACTTTTTTAAAATTTAATTTTAATGTGTGTGCGTGGAAAGTGATATTTATCGAAAGTTTAAAAGGTTTAAAATAAAAGGATTGGAACTTAAAATACCTTGCAATGTCTTCGTTTTACAGGAGTCATCTGCTAATAAATCCTTATAAACATTACATAATTACCTATATACCTTTGTTCTTATTTGTTCATCTCTATTGCTTTAAGTTTAGAGTTTAATTATCTATGAAACTCAAAAAATACTTTAGGGACTTTCTGATTTCCTTTCTTCACATACCTTTCGATATTGCTTCTTTGATAGTTTATTTTCAGGTTAAACCCAAATTCACCAATTGATATTTACAAACCTCTTATCAAAAAAGAACAAAATGTGAGGCCAAGAGTTTCTTGTAGTTTTATACAAAGCTTTAGAGCATTTCTACCCTTCAACAGGAATCGACATAAGAACGTATAGGAGAATAAATGTTCTAAAGAACTTTACTAGGTGCCGCGCTCAAAATGATTAACCTAGATCATCATATTTACAATACACTGTGGGGGATGTACAGGGGTTCATATACAAATATAATTTATATTAATTATATTGATGTCGTTGGGTCCTCAGGTCCTTGGGGATATAGAATAAATGGTTATATATATGACATAATAAAAATATGATTTTTATTATTCATTAATATAATTATAATTTAAATAATCATAGAATTAACACAGAGTTAATTCTTTAAAATCCTTAACAAAAGGAGTACAACCCAAGATGTTTTTTGTATATACTTAGATAATATTTATAAAATTGTTTGTATGCAAAAGTAGTTTAGTAAAGCGCATCCCCAATTCACTTTAAGTGTCGTACGTCCTATTAGAGCCCGCTTCAAAAAATTTGTGCACTCTAATTGGCTTACGTCTGGAGATTCCCCGTAATAAAACTTTAAATACAACTTTTTTTTTTTTTTTAAATGTGTTGCATCCCCAATTCACTTTAATTGGCCTATGTCCTATATGTGCGTTAAATAGCTGGGAACGTAAGAGAGATCTTTCGAAGGCCGTAATAAATCACTGCCGCTTCTAAAATAGTCATAGGTGACCATTCCTTAGATGGAGGTAATAAAATCTTTTCTCAAATTGCAGTCAGATCACATGTAAATTAATGTCAGGGTCACATTTTGCCGACTCGGTTCGAAGGTCGTCATTTTAATTGCCCTAAGGATTCCCAATTCACTTTAATTGCCCTACGTCATAGGTGACCATTCCTTATTGGAAACATGTTACAAGTATATGAAGTAATGTCAGGCGCATATATATATAGGCCGATATTTTCTCATATTGTTAGCTTTCATACAGAGTTAAAGCAACATGGAAGTAAAAATTTTGCCAAATTTAGTTAAAGAAGTTATTGAAACAATTTTGGAGAAAGGTCTTTTATTAAAAAAGAATCAATTTGTAGATGTAATTTATGAATTCCCTATTTCATTCGAATATTCTACTAAAGAAGAAGAAAGAAAAGTTTCCTATTTTAATAGGTTTTTTAAAAACCATTTATTTCAAATGTATGATGAAAGTGGAAATTTTATTGATGATTATTACGATTTTTTGGACCATTTTAGGCACACACCTGAGTGTGAAGGCGACGCATGGTATTATTCAAAAGAATTATTTGAAAAAATAATCGAAGCTTATTCCCAAGCTTGCAATTCGGTCTTGCAAATCCAGGCTTGCAATCACGAAGAAGAAGACAACGACACTTAGAGGAAAAATGTATAGAAGGACTCTATGAACACTTATATATTTGTTTAAAATGTAATAAAGTTCATGTTAAAAACAAAAAAAAGTGTGTGCTCATTAAAAAAAATCTGTCATATCTTTTACCAACTAATTTAATATTTATGGAAATATGTGTCACAAATATGTTTAAAAAAAAAAAAGTGTATATTTTTAAATGTTATAGCTTTACTATTGTAAAATTTCACCCACATGAGCTTTACTATTGTAAAATTTCGTCTGAACGTAAGAGATCTCTCTTTTTTTTTTGCCCCATAAATCCTCTGCAGTTGTCATTTTTAGAGCCGCTTCTTGACCTTAGACCTGGCACAATTCGATGGACGTAATAACCACTTTTTTTAAATTGCAGCACGTCGTGTCGTGGCTTTTTTTTTGTCATAAATCCTCTGTAGGTGACCATTTCTTAGATGGAGGTAATAAAAACTTTAATAACATTTTTAATTGCATATAGGCCGATATTTTTCTCAAATTGCAGTCAGATCATAAATTTTGTATTAAAATTCTGCCTTATGCGTCGTGGATTGCAGCAGGTTTTTTTTTGGAGCAAGTGACAACTTAAATAGCTGGACCAAGCAGTTTCGGATTTAAATTTTTCCAACATGAGGTAAGTTTTGTTTTTTGAATGTGTTTTTCTCATAATCAGAAAAATTTTACTAGGTAATTAAAAAAAATATTTCAATGAGATTTGAACCTAGCAAAAAAAAAAAAAACATTAGAGCAATGGAGTTAACCAATACGCTAATGTTTTTTTCATTTGGAATGGAATTAACCTGATATATATATTTATTATTATTATTATTTTTTAGGTGTCTACGCTTGGAGGCAAGTGCGCTCAATGGCTATCTAGAAAGGTGGTCTTTCCGCTCGACCGAAGGTACAGTAGATGTACTTCCAGACCTCTCTTGTGAATTGGAACAAGTTCTCGGACCATCGGGAGATGTCTGTATGGAAGAACTTTCAGAAATTGATTTGATACACATTCTTGAATCACCACAGGATGTGTGTATGCCAGGTGAACTTTCTCACCTCTCACCACTAGATATAGAGCAAGTGCTCGGAATTCCCGAGCAGGGTGGGCTCGACAACGCTCCCACAGTCGACGACCTCACATTAAGCAGGATTCTAGAGGCGGAATTTCATTTTTCGAGGTAAGAAGAAGGAATATTTATTATAAATTATATACTTAATATATTTATGTTTTCAGCCTAGAGGAAAAACTTGACAGCTTCGAAGCAGATATCATCGACATTCTACAACAGGCCTTGCAGCGACATAAGACCATCCGATTTTTTCTACAAACGGAAGTGGAACTTATCAAGACAAATGATGCTTCAGGTAGGCGAGCCCATTTTGTTTCCAAGTGTCAGCGTGTGTTTACCCCAGCAATGTTGAATGGGTTAGTTAAAGAATCCCTAAGCCAAATTTACAATAGACTATTAACATACAATAAAGAGGGGTCATCTTTTATATTTTCAAACTTATTAGAAATTAATTTAAATATAGGTAGATATACGCCGATGTATGCTGGGTGTCAAGGTGTTAAACCACCAGCTTTTATCGCGAATAGAAGGGCACTACTTAACATAAATGCACCCGATGACATGTGTTTTTATTACTCTATCCTTGCCGCCTTATACCCAGTATCTAGCAATCCTCACCGTTCTAAGCACTACGAACCTTTTCTTTCTAATCTCAAAGGCGTTATACCAGCTCCAATGCCACGCGAACGCATTAAACATTTTGAGGAGCTAAATTCTCTCGCGATCAATGTTTATAGTGTAGAGGAAAAAGAAATCTTCCCCCTCCAGCTTTCCGAAAATGTAGATAGCAAAGAAATAAATTTATTTATATATAAAAGCCATTATTTTCTGATTAGGCACTTCAATCGTCTTTTTGACTCAAAATCGCGCTACGTTTGTCACTATTGTCTGTATTCTTTCAAATCAAAAGAATTGGTAATGGAGCATGAAAAAACATGTAGGGTTCACGGAGCTCAACGTGTCAAATATCCAAAAGAAGGTTCTAAGCTTTCATTTTCCAAATTTTCTAATAATTTTAAGCAGATCTTCGCTATATACGCAGATTTCGAAGCCATTTTACAGCCCAACCCCGACCCTTCCAAATACTCTGTCCACGTACCGTGTTCGTATTGCTATATCGTGGTAGATCCGGAGTCAAATATCGTCCACAAAGAAATTTATCGCGGCGAGAATCCAGCGGAAAAGTTCTTGTTGAGTTTATTCTCAACAGTTTCAAAGCTAAAAGAACGTCTCAGAAAATTTCCTTCCGTCGATATGAACGAGCAACAAAAAAATGACTTTCTAAACGAGCAAACTTGCCACATCTGTAAAAAACAATTGGACATTAAGACAAAAGTAATCGATCATTGTCATTGGAGTGGTCGGTATAGAGGGGCCGCCCACAACATCTGTAATTTAAATTACCACAATAATTCAAAATTTCGATGCTTATTACACGGAGCAAAGAACTACGACAACCATTTTTTAATCAAAGCTCTCCGTCATGTGCCTCATAAACATCTTAAAATTATTCCTATGAATATGGAAAAATATTCGGTCATTCTGGTAGATGATGTCATATTTTTGGATTCATTCCAATTTCTATCCGCATCGTTAAATACTCTTAGTTCAAATTTACCGCAAGATGGGTTCAAGGTTCTTTCCCAATGTTTTCCGTACCAGACCGATCTGCTTCGTCGTAAAGGTGTCTATCCTTACGAGTACATGACGGATAGTTCAAAATTTTCAGAAACAAGCCTCCCTCCCATTGAATATTTTTCCAGCAAACTTTTAAATGAATCCTGCTCCAACGAATCGTACGCTTTCGCGCAACAAGTATGGGAGGAACTTAACTGTACAACGCTCGGAGACTACCACGATATATATTTAATTGGCGACGTGGCTCTTCTAGCCGATATTTTTCAATATTTCAGAGACCTCTGTCTAAGACACTATCAGCTGGACCCAATTTTAAATTTTTCTTCACCGTCTCTCTCTCTTGACGCAGCACTAAAATGACAAATGTTTCGTTAGATCTAATCAGCGATCCTGACATGTATCTGACGTGCGAGCAAATTCGCGGAGGAGTCGCCATGATATCAAAGCGATATGCCAAAGCAAACAATCCTTTTATGGGAGATGAATTTGACTCAAGTAAAGATACATCATACCTTTTTTACACAGATTGCAATAATTTATACGGATGGAGTATGTGTCAACCTCTCCCAACTGGTAGGTTTCGGTGGCTGACTTCAGAAGAATGCAACCAAATCGATATTTTAGCTCTCCAGGACGACAGTCCGATCGGCTATATATTTGTCGTTGATCTTTGCTATCCCGAACACCTCCACGATTCGCACAATGATTTTCCCCTCGCTCCAGAACGTTTACAAATAGTAGAATCCATGTTGAGCGATTTTCAAAAGTCTCTTCCACACAGCATCGCTTCCTCGATCAAACTCTGTCCCAATTTTTTCCCCAAATCTTCCTACACGGTTCACTACAGAACTTTGAAATTCTACCTTAGTCAGGGACTTATACTAACAAAAATTCATAAAAATCTTTCGTTTAATCAGAGTCCCTGGCTGAAACCCTATATAGATTTTAACACAGATCAACGTAAACAAGCCAAGTCCGAATTTGAGAAGAGTTTCTGGAAGTTGCTTAACAATAGTGTCTACGGCAAAACCATAGAAAATCTAAGGAAAAGGGTTCGAGTAGAAGTTGTAACAGAGCCGGAAAGAGCCGCAAAACTTATGGCAAAACCCACTCTCGATAGTTTTCATATTATAGAAGAATATTTGGTTATTCTTAAAATGAAAAAAAGAAATCTGACTCTCAACAAGCCAGTCTATCTCGGTTTTACTATATTAGAACTTTCTAAACTAAAAATTTTTCAATTCCATTATTCCACTATGCTTCCTTTATTCAAAGCTCCGTCCTTCAAAATAAGTCTATGCTTCACCGATACTGACAGCTTTCTCTATCATATAACTACTCCACCTTCTGCCGACCTTTTTTCTATTCTCGATAAAATCCGAGATCAGTTAGACACTTCAGATTATCCTTTAAGCCACCCACTATATTCGCAAGTAAATAAAAAAGTAATAGGCAAGTGGAAAGACGAATTGTGCGGACAAATTATGACAGAATTTGTTGGACTCAAAGCAAAGATGTATAGTTATAGGGTTTTAGGAGGAGACGAGAAAAACATAGGGAAGGGGGTTAAAAAACATATATTAAAAAATGAATTGGCTTTTCAAAACTATAAGGACACCCTTGAAACACACAAACGGCATTTTTTAACACAAAATCTAATACAATCCCGTAAACACACGCTGTATACAATAGAACAAACAAAGTTGGGCTTAAACGCCTTCGACGACAAGCGTCATTTGTTAGACGATATCAATAGTTTAGCTCACGGACATTATAAAATTTGTTTGTAAATCACTAGAAAATTATTGATATTGTAAATAAATGTACTTTTCAATGTTTGTATTCTTTATTGTAAATAAATTTACTTTTCATTGTTTGTATTCTTTATTGTAAATAAATGTAATTTTCAATGTTTGTATTCTTTATTGTAAATAAATGTACTTTTCAATGTTTGTATTCTTTATTGTAAATAAATGCACTTTTCAATGTTTGTATTCTTTTTTTTAAAAACATCAAAAATAATGCATAAAAAAAAAACTTCACCTAAATTTAACATCCTATTCTGGAAAAAAAAAAGTTGAATTATAAATAAATAAATGCATTTAAAAAATTAATCATTGGGGATCGGTCAGCGAACTAGGTTCAATTGTTGTGTCCTTAATGTGTCTTAAAGGGAAACAAAAAAAATGTTATATAAAATAAATGATGCCTTCTCTGGCTTCTTTTCAACATATATTTACAAACCAAGAACTCATAATTTATTATTATTCGATGATCATATGAATGAAATTAAAAAAGAATTGATGACCATAATTGGTCGTCAAAGATGTCGTTTTTTTATTTCAGCAACTTTGGAATTTTATAAAGAAAAAACGGATCTTAGAAGAGTTCATTTCTCATCACGCTGTCAAAGAAACTGGGGCAGCCTTTCTGTTGTCTTAGACAACATTTTAAAACAGATACAAGCCAATATTGAGACATTCCAAAGCAGAGGCTCAGGTTTTGCTTTTTCCAAACTCATAGACATTCAGCTACATATAGGAAAATGTGGTACGGGTTTATGCAACTCAGAGAAAACGAAATAATTGAGATTTCGAAAAATCTTTTCAGATGCGAATGTCAGCTTCCCGAAGTCGAAAATGCAATCTATTTCAAGATTGAAGGGGACGCATTAATTCAACTTCCGAGACAGAAAAAAAATTTTCCGACTATGAACCGACGCTATGGTTTTTTAACAACTGTTCAATATACCGGTTCAATAAAGATGCCTATTGGAGACTTTTCACATTATCTCAAATGTTGTAAGGAATCGCTTTATAAACAAGGAGTCGACATTGTTGGAAGATCTTATGTTAAGACTTATTATTTTGTCATAGATGGTATAAATATAAATTCCGCTTAAGAAATCTCTCAGTCATGTCGTCTCAAGATGATATTCAATTTCGTTTACGACATCCGTTTAACGCGTTGGTTGTGGGTGCCTCTCAATCGGGAAAAACAAGTTTAACAAAACGATTAATTGATTTAATCGAACCCCCTCCCGAGAAAGTTATTTGGTGTTATTCGTCTGTTCAACCGTGGTTTAAGGATTTCCCCTTTGTTTACATAAGCGGCTTACCACCCAATAACTGGGATGTTAGCAAGCGCACTTTATTGATTCTCGATGATTTATTTTTTGATATTAATCAAGACATTTGCAAAATATTTTGCAATTATACTCATCACCGGAATGCTTCTATTATAATTTTAGCGCAAAATTTATTTCCGAAAAATCCGCATTTTAGAACCATTTCGTTAAATAGTCATTACATTTTCTTGTTTAGAAACCCCAGAGATGCCCAGCAGGTATATACGCTTGGGCGACAAATGTATCCCAATAATCCAAAATTTTTAGAAGCGGCTCTAAAAATGGCAACTGCAGAGGAATTATATAAATTTATCTGCATAGATTTGAAACCTCAGACGCCTGAGCAATTGAGGATCCGTTCGCATATATTTCCTGGGGAAGCTAATTTTATTTATTCACCAAAATGAATCGATTATACAAGCATAGATATGCGCTAGAGTCTCTAGCAAAGGCGCAAAATGTGCTAGATAGAAAAAAATTACTCACTCCAGCCCTGACCGATTGTCTCTGCGAAATATGTCTCAACATTTTAAAAGGCAATGTTAACCTTTCATCTAAACGCAAAACAAAACTTCGTCGCTATAAAAAGATGATGAGAACTCTCGCGAACAGAAAGATTTCTCTCGTCAAACGGAGACGTCTACTGACTAATCAGAAGGGAGGTTTTTTGCCCCTTATTTTAGCGCCTATTCTGTCGGCCTTGGGATCCTGGATCGGTAAAAAGTTGTAAAAAATGGCCGAAAGATTCGCATTTCCTAATCCGTCATTATATCCAATTTATACACAAACGTTATCTCTCGAACAAGAGATCGACGCATTATTAACAAAGAAGTCTTTGCCGGACGATCAGAAAGTGAAGCTCTTAGCAGAATTAATGCGACGTTATCAACGTTCATTCGACACTCCGCCACCGCCGCCGCAACCCATCGAACCTTTAAATGAACGAAATATAGATGCAGAAATTATCAATTCAGTCCCGATCACTTCAAAAAAGTATGTAGACATGATTATTCAACGTTTAAGATCTACTAACGAAGTGATTTGGAATCAGAATGGTGAAATCATAATCAATAATCAACCTATTCCGCAGTCCAACGTCGTCGATATTTTTACGTTTCTTACGACGCGAAAAAGGAAGAACGTAAATGTACCTGTGGGCTTTCAAGATTTAGCGATAAGTTTAAAGAAAATAAATATTCCACAACAGTGGATTTTTAATTCGACCGCTAAGAATCTCATATTTAAGAAACAAACGCCGAGTGTAAAGCGGGAAGAGCGCTCGCCTTCTTTATCGACTTCAAAAAAAGAAAAAAAATGGATCAATTATTAGCCAAAGTGTATTACAACGCGGAAGAACCGGGAAGTTTTGGCGGAATCGATCAATTGGCTAAGAGCGCTAAAATATCGAAAAAATCTGCGCAGAAATGGTTGGAGACACAGGACGTTTACACCCTTCATAAACCCGTTAAGTTAAATTTCAAACGACGAAAAATTATCGCCTTAGATATCAATGAACTATGGCAAGGCGACTTGGTGGGCATGATTAAATTTTCAAAATTTAACAAAGGTTATCGTTACATTCTAACTATTGTCGATGTTTTTTCCAAGCGAGCCTACGCCATTCCAATCAAACGAAAAAATTCTACCGAAATTGTAAAGGCCTTCAAAAACCTTTTTTCGAAGGAAAAAGTCGTTCCCAAACTCTTGCAAACGGACGAGGGCACCGAATTTTTCAATAAGCCTGTGCAGACATTATTCAAAAAATATAATATCAAACATTATCATTCGTACAGCGATAAGAAAGCCGCTAATGTGGAGAGATTCAATCGAACGCTTAAAGGAAAAATGTGGCGGTTATTTACTCGAAGGGGGAGTTACAAATATATAGACGCGTTGCCGGATTTAATTAAAAGCTATAATAAAACTGTAAATCGAGTTACAAAGGTCGCCCCCGATGATGTGACTCCTTTCATGAGGGATGAAATATTTAATCGTTTGTATCCGCCTTCTACCGCCAAACGTTTCAAGTTCGAGGTCGGAGATAGAGTAAGGATATCTAAACTTAGAAGAACTTTCCGCAAAAGCTATCTACCGGGTTGGAGCGACGAGGTTTTCGTCATTTCCGATCGCAAGAATACTGTTCCGGCAACCTATATATTGCGCGATTTGAAAAACGAGTTAATTAAAGGAAGTTTTTACGATTTCGAATTACAACGAGTACATAAGAGAGACGAGGATTTCTGGCCTATAGATCGCATTATCAAAACAAAAGGGAAGGGTAAGACGAAAAAATATTTTGTCAGTTTTAAAGGCTTTTCGGATCGATTCAATTCATGGGTTACAGATCTACGAAGGAATTCTATGTGACCCTACCTTCGGATTCGAGTTTGGATTATTTTCCAAATAATACGCATTCAAATTATACAACGCGTTTGCCCCATTGTATCAGACTCGAGGGAAACTGGCTCGTCGCCCTTGCCGAATTAAGATTTGATAGAATTGTCAAAGAAAAGGAACATTTTAATTTTTATTACATCGTTTCGAACGACCAGGGTGATACGCTTTTGTCTCATCAATTCGAATATCAAGCGACCGATCCGCTAATCGCCCTCGACAAATTTAACGAGGATATCGTCAAATTATTGTGGAGTCACAACATTAAAAACCACGGACAGTTCGATTTTCGGAATGACATTTCAACTTTAAATTTACCTCCTAATCATAAATTGATCATTTCTAGGAATTTATATAATTATCTCAAATTCCCCGAAGCAACAACTTTATTACCATTAGGGATCTTGATTGAAGAACAAAATACAATATCGACCGAGCCAATCATTCGAGAGCGAACGGATAAGAATATACAATCGGTTTTTGTTTACTCCGATATATGTAAGTTTGGTATTGTGGGAGATTCTTCGCCACTTCTTCGGCACGTATTTCTTCCTCGAGACAAAGGTAGCGTAAACTTTGAAACTTTGTTCTATAAACCCGTTAATAAGAGCGAGTTTCAGACGATCGAAATAAATATAAGAGACCGCTACGGTGATTTTGTATTATTCTTAGGCGAGAGCGTCAGCGTGACTTTGCATTTCAAACGAGATGACGATGCATAAACATCGCTCTATCGACCCGCATACATGCTGTCAGTATTACGCGCTGCAACAGGGTGGTAATATTCCATATTATTACGCCACACAGGCTGGAAGGGGATGGTTCGGAAATATTTTTCGAACAGTAACGCCCGTTTTGAAACGCGCGGGGAAATACTTTGGCAAAAAACTTTTATCCACCGCTTCTAAAGTAGCGGGAGATGTCGGCGACGGAGAAAATTTCAAGCAGAGTATAAAAAAGCGAATATTTGAAACTGGAAGGGATATCAAAGACGACGCTCTCAAACGATTTCAAAGCGGAGAGGGCAAACGTATAAAAACCGTACGTAAACGAAGAAGAAAGCAGAACAGAGACATATTCGCATGATGGAACCTCTGTGTCTTAAATCCGAGCTGGACTTATTTTCGGGTTTACCGATTCAAGTAGCTATAGAAAACTCCGATTTTGAAGAAGTCCATCCTATAGCGACTCTATCGGACGGTCCAATCGAATTCTATATTCCGGGCACGTTTGAGCACTACATCGACCCGTCGTTCATTTTCTTACAACTCGCGGTTAAAATTTCGAAGAGAGATGGAAGCGCCATAGCCGCCACGGATAAAGTCGGACCTATAAATTATCTCCTGAATACGGCTTTTGAGAATGTAGAAGTTTTTTTAAACGAAAAGCAAATCGTATCGCAAAATAATTACGGGTATAGAAGTATTTTAGACGCCTTGCTAAACTTTCCCGAAAATGCACAGAAAACTTTTCTCAAATCTAGCTTATTTGAAAAGGACACGGCGAAATATTTTGACGAAACAGACCCAAACGGTAATAATTTGGGATTGAAAGCTCGACATGCAGTTATGGATTTAAATAAAGAAATAACACTTTTCGGCGCGATGAATTTAGATTTAAGTTTTCAGCACAAACTCTTGCTAAATGGCGTCTCATTAAAAATCCGTTTGCATAGAGCTAAAAATTCCTTTGTTTTGATGTCCAATACTCAGGGTTTCGTTCTGAAGATAACAAAGGCCTCTCTTCTCGTTCGAAAAGTGACTGTTTCACCGTCCGTCGTTCTCGCGCATAATAAAACTTTGGAGAATGGCGTCGCAAAATATCCAATACGTAAAGTAGATGTAAAAACTCTAACGATTTCCAGCGGAATCCATTCGACAATCCTTCCGAACCTATTTTTAGGTCCAGTACCAAATCGTATAGTCATCGGATTTGTGACGAATGGTGCATATAGCGGAGATTTCACGAAAAACCCGTTCAATTTCAAAATTTTAACATAAATTATATTTCATTAAAAATCGGACAACGAGTTCTTCCAAACCGTCCGCTTACTCCGAAATTTTCCGAAGGAGAATTTTACAGAAGCTACATCGATCTCTTTTCCAACATGGGTCGATATTTAAGTTCCGGAGAATTGAATATAACTCCAGAAGAATTTCAAAACGGATTGACTCTGTTCGCGTTTGATACGACTCCCGATTTGTGCGCTTCGGATCTACATTCTAGCGCTACGCAAAATTCGAATATTTCTTTGGAAGTGAAATTTTCGAGCGCACTAACATCGACAATTAACGTCATCCTTTATTCCGAATTCCAATCCGAAATTCATATCGATAAACTGCGGCAAGTGAGTTTGATCGAGTAATGCAGGATTGTTACATAAACGAGGCGACGTTAGTTCATAGCTGCGATCAAAACGCGTTGATAAAACTAAACGATGGCTTATACGTTCCGAAATCTTTACCTTTAAAACAAAATTCGTATTATGATGCTGAGCAAAGAAAAATTACCTATGTTCCTGAACCAACAGACGACACAGATGTCGTTCCAAAAGGTTTTTTAACCAAGAAAATTAAGCGTTTGAAAAAGCAAGTTTTATTGTTAGACGAAGAAAACAAACACTTTGATTGCAACGGTTATAAAGTAACAAATTTAGGTAACGCTGAAAATGACACGGACGCCATCACAGTTTTATATCTCCGTGATTATTTAGGTAAATTAGTTACTAGTACCGAAACCTTAGATTTTCGTTTTATGCTCATGGAAGGAGATTCGATAGCGTTAAAATGTGAATTTGCACAACACAAATTCTTTCTCGATGGAAAAATTAGGAAGTATCGGCTCAGATATGAAAACGTGCCGACAGGTATTAACACCCCCGGGTGTTATATTGTTTTTAGAAATGACGAAGAAGAAGAAGAAGCTCCTGATATACAACATTTTTTAAGCGAATCGGTCAGGGATGATGTAAATATCTCATTTAAAAGCGGGGATAAGGTATTGGGAAACCTTACTTATACAGATTTTCACGCAAAAAACAATGTAAGAGTGTCGTTAAAATTATACGTCGACTACATTTGCACCTTACGATGAATTCGAAACAACTCTTAAGATTGGCTACGCTCGACCCTATCATTTCTAAAAAAATTGCGGGCGTGTTTCCGTCAGATTCGCTACCGAAATATATCGATGGTCGCTGCTGTAAGTATTTTGTTGTTAATCTAGATCCGTCAACAATGAAGGGAAGTCATTGGGTCGCGATTGCCTTTTTGAATAAACGAACAGTTTTTTATTTCGACCCTTATGGTATTAAACCTTTTATGCCCGCGATCATAAATTTTATGAAACGCAATGCGAAAAGAATATTGCACAATAAGCTCCAGATGCAATCTCGCAATAGTAAAAGATGCGGCGAATATTGTTTGTATTTCCTAAATAGAGTAAGCAGAAATAAAAAAATGACAAGGCTGAATTCCGAGCAGGTTACTCGGTTCGTGCGAAAAGATTTTCGCCAGTAGGGGGGTGTGTAAGAGATATGGAAGACGCTGTTGACGACATTTGGCAGTTTGTCCCTCCATTAAATATCAATATCTATAAATATAAATTATTCAAGCCTTCTATTTCATGGCATTTAGCGCGTAAAAAAAGCATAGACGTTGAATTTCTTAGTAAAAGAATCAGTAATATAACTCCTCATCCATTTCATACTATCGAAGTTATTTCCGTAAATAGAGGAGAAATTTTTAAATCTTGGAGGCCCCTTCCAATCGGGGTCAATGCCTTCTTGTGCTTAGGCAAAGAAAGATCTCTAACGTTCAGACACCGCCAAGAAAATTCCAGCTATTTAACGCACAAACTAGAATCGGGAAATATAATTATCCTCGAAACTCGTGACGATGCAGAAGTATGTGTCCCTAAAGCGAGTTTCCGCAACGGGTGTTCGAAAATTATTTGGTTTTCTTAAATGGGTAATTGTGATAACGCTCCTCCTCTGTGGCATAATAATAATGACAGTATCTCCCATTATGACAATTCCCAGCCCATCTTCTAATAGTACGGAAAGACCTATGGGTTGTGCAATCTCTAATGCGATTTTGAATCCTTGTTTGAACGGTACCCATTTAGGAAGACAGATCTACGCACATTTGTGCAATGACGTCATTGACATAAGACAATTTTATTTGTGGAAGGGACAGTTGAAGCCCGGTGAACGAAGCGTACAGCTGACTATTTCGGAATTCTCCTGCCTGTGTCATGTACGAGATATCTTGTATCGTTGATTTTGAAGCTTTTCCGCTAGAGAGCGGTATGCTACTTCGCCAACTCTCTTGGACGCACCTACACCGCGACCTCGGTGAAAGAATTGAAATATATAATCCCAATTATACATATTGTCATTTAAGTGAGAGGGACAAAAGAACAGTTAGATATTGCACGAAGAAAATTCACGGACTATTCATGTGTCAAAAACCAAGGAGAGAAGGCAATTGGATTTGCGACGTGGAAAAATATATTTTGGAATTATATTCAAATTTTGGAGGCACTTTCGCATATAAAGGCGGATGTATTGAGAAAAATATATTCGATAAATTAGATATTCCATCGATCGATCTTGAAAAAAAGTATAACGTACCCAAATCGAAAACAATAGGCGTGAATTGCAAATTGCACGCCGTATATATCGAACATTGTAGCTTCTGCGATGTGTGTTCGTATAAAAGCTTTCTTGAATCCCACTATTTGTGCAATAAAATGAATGAAATGCTTGTGTAGAGCTAAAAAAAGCTTCGTGCTAAATTTTTTTGGCGATGGGGTTGGCATTTCTTTCATGATAAAAAAAAATCAAATTTAAAGCAAAAAAAATAACAATAATAAATAAATAAAACCCCAATGAGTAATTTGGCTTTTTTACCTCCTGGGTCTACATGGAAATAAAAAGCTCAGAGTGCGATATGATGCTGGACAAAACGCTTCTCGCTCTTCCTCTGCTTCGAAATTATAAACTTTTTTTCAAATCTCATCGACGTGTAGAGCTCCGGAAATGCAAATCGAACGGCAAACCCACCCGAGTCGGATTAGTCTTCAACGCTAATGAAATAAAGGATCTATTTTATTATTTAGAATCACCTAAATTGAGAATTTTAAGAAGTGATTTTGAAATTATCATGATGAAGAAGGCTCGTGGAATTTATAAGACTATATTTTTACCTATTGAAGTTGCTGATATATTCTTCAAGTATTTGGATTTAATTATGTTTGTCATTTTTCCTCAAATAACTGCGGAAGAACTTATAAATGCTGCAAATAGCATATTTCCTGACAAGTATATTGATATATGTGTCAAATTATCTAGATTATTCAATTTAAAATTATATCCTAATTCTAATATTAAAAAAAAAAACGACTTTTATATGAATCCCCATTTATTTGAAATAATAAAAAATCTTTAACTAATCTTCTTGTGTTTTTTTTTTCTACACTAAAATACATGCATTGACGGTGTTTTTCATACAATTTTCAAATAACCCTAAACAAAATGTGGTATACATTTTTTTTTTACAAAATAAATAAACAAAAGATTATTCAATTTAAAATTATATCCTAATTCTAATATTAAAAAAAAAAAAGACTTTTATATAAATCCCCATTTATTTGAAATAATAAAAAATCTTTACCTAATCTTTTTTTTCTTTCATTATACATTTGAAATAAATAGTTTTTGAAAAAACCTATTAAAATATTAAACTTTGTTTTCTTCTTCTTCCTCTTTAGTGCCAAAGTTAGATGGAAAAGCTTGGCCATTTAAAAATGTACACTTTTTTTTTTTTTAATATATATTTTTGACACACATTTCCATAAATATTATATCGTTATATCAGTTGGTAAAAGATATGACAGATTTAAAAAAATGAGCACACAAACACTTTTTTTTTTCAACATGAACTTTATTACATTTTAGACTCAAAGAGAAAAAAGTGTGCACACAAACGGAGCATATTTACAAACGTTGGATTTCTAAGTTTGTCGTACTCCCGATGCGTTCCTTGAAAATCAAGCAGCATTCTTTTTTGATGATTTCGTCTAATTGAAATTGCTTCAGCTTTGAATATCTTTTTGGAAGAAATAGTGTCCGCTGAGAATCTTTTACTTCTATAACCGCCTTGACTGATGGACCGAAGCGGGTTTCAACTAGTTTCAGTTCTATCAGTTTATAACTGCCTAATTCCAGCTCATCAAATTTTATTAGAGGTGGATAAGAGGTAATACTGTTGAATGCCTCCATAATCTGACTGCAATTTGAGAAAATATCGGCCTATATATATATGTATATATGACCCTGACATTACGTCATATACTTGTAACACTATTCCAATACCTATGACGTAGGAGGGCAATTAAAGTGAATTGGGAATCCTTAGGGCAATTAAAATGACGACCTTCGAACCGAGTCGGCAAAATGTGACCCTGACATTAATTTACATGTGATCTGACTGCAATTTGAGAAAAGATTTTATTACCTCCATCTAAGGAATGGTCACCTATGACTATTTTAGAAGCGGCAGTGATTTATTACGGCCTTCGAAAGATCTCTCTTACGTTCCCAGCTATTTAACGCACATATAGGACATAGGCCAATTAAAGTGAATTGGGGATGCAACACATTTAAAAAAAAAAAAAAAGTTGTATTTAAAGTTTTATTACGGGGAATCTACAGACGTAGGCCAATTAGAGTGCACAAATTTTTTGAAGCGGGCTCTAATAGGACGTACGACAATTAAAGTGAATTGGGGATGCGCTTTACTAAACTACTTGCAAACTGTTTTTTCTTAAAATATAATCATTAAAATAAATTCAATTTTGGATATAAAAGTTATCATTTCACTTCAATCCACGACTGCATGAATGAATTGGTAACGTACCTAAAATACATCTTTTTTTACGACACCTTTATTAATAGTCGACAGGATGTATTTTAACCCTGTACGGGAAAAATTCCAATAGATTTCAAAGCCATATATTGCAACTAAGATATTTGGGAAAAGATATAGATAAAAGAATAGCAATTATGGAAGTCGAAACTTTAATTAAGAAATTAAAAAGGATAAAAAAAAGTATAAAAGGCATTGAAGAAAATATCGAATCCATTGTGTCTATGGTAGATGTAAATGCGACGAAATGCAAACTAGAGTATGCAAATAATGATTTGATGAAAATGAGTGATATTTTCTTGCAGCAACTTGAGGATGAGGATTTGAATGACGAAGTGGAAAATTGCATAGATAAGTGTATAAGATTAAAGTGTGAATTGGATTTAAGGCATAATGGGCAAGAAACATCTGAGAAAAAAGTAAATTTACATGTTAAAATGCCTAAACTTGAATTGCCCACTTTCGATGGTAGATTAGAATCATGGCTTTCATTTAAGGATCTATTTTTTTCTGCGGTTGGTTCTAACTCACAAATACCTAATATTGAAAAGTTACAATATTTAAAAGGCCAACTGAGAGGCGAAGCCCTAAGACTGGTCAACGCATTTCCAATTACAGCCGATAATTATGTTGAGGTTTGGCAAACCTTATTAACAAGATATGATAATCCAAAGGATCTGATTTTCACCCAAATAGATAATGCATTAAGATTACCAAAGTTAGTCGATGACAACCATAAGTCAATGTTTAAACTTCTAGATAGTTGCAACGAGATAGTAAGAACAGTGAAGGTATTAGGTTACCAAATCGATAGTTTATCTGATGTGTTTTTCGTCAAGATCATACAAGATAAGCTTGATAAAACCACAAGAAAACAGTGGGAATTGCAGAACAACCCAAGGGTTGTGCCTTCAAGTAAGGATTTAATGGAATTTCTAGAAATTCACGCAAAAAGCTTGCAGAATTTGCCAAATAAAGATGCAAATGTGGAGGAGTCATCTATTAAAAGGGAAACAGCCCCAAGAATGGAAGTACAACAAAAGCAATGGGGACATCCAGGAAGAAGCCCTATGGACTATAGTTCTAAAAGACGCCCCTGCCGAATTTGCCTGAACCGGGGACATGCCGGACGCTTCCATCCTGAGAATAGGTGCTGGTTTCGCGAGAGGGCCGTGCAAGCCCTCCCCGCTGCAAGCTTCATGTCCGTGCCGTCTCGATCCATGGACACCTTGACGCAGACAACAGCCCCTTCGAGCGAATGCCGACCAGCTCCGCCTCAACACTCCTGACGCCAAGGTCTGTATATAAATCTAAATGTGAATAATAACAGTATTGTAGCTCTCATGGATACTGGCTGTACCTTCTCTATAATTCCCCAACATATGATAGATAAGATTCAACCAAACTATGTTGTTTTTAATAATTTACCTCTTATTAAACAGACATCCGGTATGCTAAATATAAATTCAAAAATTAATGTTAATACAACTATAGGATTTATTACTAGAGATATTGATTTTTATTCCTCTGATATTAATTTGCCATATGTATTGATTTCTTTACACCATATAAGATTATTTAAATTAGACATTGATTTTCAAAGTTTTACAATTACTCAATTTGGTAGAATTCTTAATGTTAATTACCATAACCCTAATAATAATAATTATACACATCATAATGTAATTCCTTTATTTAAATCTATTATTCCTCCTAATGAAAATGATTTTAGAAATTTTAATAGTGTAGAATTTGATGAAAAACTTTCACCATATGAAAAATCTGATTTAATTAAATTAATTAAGGAAAATAAGGAAGCGTTTGCTGCCCATAAAATGGATATAGGACATATTAAAGCAGATCCAATTAGAATTAAACTTACCTCACAAACACCTATTTCATTAAAGCCTTTTAGACCTTCCTTCTCGGACAACATTGAAATTAAAAGACAGATTGAAGAACTTTTAAAATATAATGTCATTAGACCATCTTATTCCTCCTATGCATCCCCTGCTATGTTGGTGAATAAGCGAAATGAAGGTAAAATTCGACTAGTAATAGACTACAGAAAATTAAATGATATAATAAAAAGAGATTCTGAGCCCATACCAAGAATAGATTCTATATTAGATAAGCTTTCAGAAGCTAATATCTTCACTACACTAGATCTTTTATCAGGTTATCACCATTTAGATATACACCCAGATGATAAAGAATACACAGCTTTTACTACCACTCACGGACTTTACGAATTTAATAAATTATCTTTTGGATTAAAAAATAGTCCAAGTCAATTCCAAAGAGTTTTAAGGCAAATTTTAAATAAATATGATGTTGATTTTTGCATGAATTACTTCGATGACTTCATTATATTTTCAAATAATTTTCAGGAACATTTGACCCATTTAAAAGTAATTTTAGATATTTGCATAAAGGAAAATATTAAGCTAAAACTAAGTAAATGTAAATTCGCTACTTATCAGATTTCTTTTCTAGGATATGAAATATCAAACCATCAATTTTCACCCAGCACTAATAATATAGAAACGATTAGAAAATTGAATTCCCCAAGGAATAAAAAGGATTTACAACGAGTTTTAGGATCTATTAACATTTACTCGAAATTTATCCCTAATTATGCTAAACTCAGACTCCCTTTGAATAATTTGTTGAAAAAAGATGTAAAATGGAAATGGGATGAAGAATGCGAAACCGCATTTTCTAAATTAAAAAATATGATAACCTCAAAACCTATATTAGCTATCTATAATCCCAAATATCCTATACACCTTTACACGGATGCTAGCCAAGAACAGATCGGATCTATCCTAAAACAAGAACAACCCGATGGGCTTTTAAAGCCAATAGCGTATAGAAGCCGTAGAATGACATCTTATGAATCAAACTATTGTGTAACTGAGCAAGAATGCCTTGCTATTATTGATGCTGTGGATTTCTTTTTACCCTACTTAGATGGCGTGCATTTCACCATCCATACAGACCATGCTTGTCTAAAGTATTTGAAGAACATAAAGAACCCAAAAGGACGATTATTTAGATGGAGCTTAAAGCTCTCAATGTTTGACTTTGAGATAAAACACATAAGAGGAACTGAAAATAAAGAAGCTGATTTTCTCAGCAGATACCCCATAGCTCATTTTGTTTCTGACCCAGAACTAAAACAAGCTCAATTTGATGATAACATCAATGATAGGAAATATACTAAATTTAATGGACTTTTAACAATAAAGAAAAAAGGATTAATCAAAAGTGTTGTTCCACCATCATTAAGAGAAAAAGTATTAATAAGAGCTCATCAAGATTACGGCCATATAGGAGTATCTAAAATGTTAAATCTAATTTCCCCTATCTATTATTGGCCCTACCTAATTCAAGATATTTCTAATTATGTAAAACACTGTGAGGTGTGTCAACTCAATAAAATATCTCACCAGAAGAAATTTGGTCTGTTGGAAAGTCTCCCCCCAGCTAAGGATCCTTTTGATCTTGTGTCTATAGACACAGTAGGTGGACTAAATTACTATAATTCCACAAAGAAATTCCTTCACATCATCGTAGATCATGCTACTAGATACATTTGGGCTTTCCCCTCAAAAAGTCAAACTACTGACTCATATATAAATTGCCTAAACAAAATTTTTCAAATACAAAAACCCAAACAATTTTTAAGTGACAGGGCACCATCATTTACTTCACCAAGATTTAGAAAATATTTGATTAACAATAACATTAAACAATTATTGACTTCATCATCAAGACCTCAGTGTAATGGGTTAAATGAACGACTTAACCAAACTATAATAACCAGGTTAAGATGTAAATTCAATAACTTGAAAGGAAAATCAATACCATGGACGAAATTGTTAGATTCAGTACTAAATGAATATAATAATACTCCCCATTCCATAACAGGCTATACTCCTACTTACCTTTTGTATGGTAAGCTCCCTTATGATCCCCCCTTAAAAGAATCAGAATTTTACCCCCCTATAGACACTGCCAGAACAAATGCCTATAATAATACATTAAAATTTCATCAGATAAATAAAATTAGATATGATCAACATTATCAACCTTCCACCTTTAAAGTAGGCGATAAAGTTTGGTTACAAACCTTTTACCATCCAGATAACCGAAAATTAATGCCTCCAATGTCTGGGCCATTTACAATCTTAAAACAGATATCCCCAGTCAATTATGAAATTGATAAACCCCAATCTAATTTAGGAAAAACTACCATGGTAATTCATTCATCCAAATTGAGGCCATACTACTCAAAAGAAGGATTTGAGTTAAAACTGACAAAAAGTAAAATACCCACTTTAGAGAAAAAAAAAACAAACCAACAAGTGGCACCTAAGGTAGTGAAAAGTAGAATCCCTCTTCTTACTAAATAAAGGTAGGGAAATCTTAATATAAATAAGACAATACCAAAAATAACTACGCCTAAAAATTAAGCCTTGAGAATATAATTTTTGTGCACACATAAGATATAACTTGACACTTTTCTTTTCATTTGTTGTAAATATTTTACATTTTGATTTTATTTGTTGAGAAATTCACTCATATGATTCTATATATTTTTCCCTCACAAACTTTATATGGAACATTTCATATTCGAACATTCTTTTTTTTTAATGTAAATAGTAAAACTTCATGTGTAAATATTTTTCATTATGTGGAAGTAAATAACCCATTATTTTATGTTTTTATTCTGATCAAACCAAATAAATGTGAAACAAGATGTTGGATACCACTCGTCATTATGAGAAATAAATTTGTGATTTCCAAAAATATATTTTTTGGCATGTGGCAAAATACCTTTTGAATCTTGAGAGCCTGAGAAGGCCTACTCAATTCATGAGGTAAATCCCCTTATGAATTGTAGGAAGGAGACACCTATAAATTCAAATAAAATTGGATAATTTTCAGCTACTGTCAAGAAAAAAGGTACCAATAGGAATATGTAGAAGGAATAAAGAGCATCATTGATATAGTTTCAATTGGTATCCTCCATCTTAATTGATAATCTATGTAAATAATAATGATACTTTTTTTTTTACTTTGAAAATTACTCCCTAATTTCTATCCTTGGAGGGAAGAAATGACATAATAAAAATATGATTTTTATTATTCATTAATATAATTATAATTTAAATAATCATAGAATTAACACAGAGTTAATTCTTTAAAATCCTTAACAAAAGGAGTACAACCCAAGATGTTTTTTGTATATACTTAGATAATATTTATAAAATTGTTTGTATGCAAACTGTTTTTTCTTAAAATATAATCATTAAAATAAATTCAATTTTGGATATAAAAGTTATCATTTCACTTCAATCCACGACTGCATGAATGAATTGGTAACGTACCTAAAATACATCTTTTTTTACGACATATACATATCTACACACTTACATTTATATTAAAAGATTAAGCAGCAAACATAAATAAATTCCGAGGATAAGTTTCTTTTATTTCAAAAATAATAGTCTTCGAGCTTTCGGGCGTAAATAGCCCTTCTTTAAGAAAATAGGAAGTAATTTTAAATTAAATTTTGAATTTCATATAGAAATGTTTGTAAACAATTAGATGGTGTTTTTCTTTGGTCCTGCATAGCGTGAGTGAATCTCGTATCCACGTGATTTAGTTCTAATCTAAAAACTTTTATAAAGAGTTTTGCCCCCAGAAATATTGGCCGATTACATTGAATATATTGAAATGATTACTTGTCCTAAAATGAATATTCTAAGTCTGAATTAAATTTTATATCAATCTGGAAATTGGCATTGTTTATCTAGGATGTAGTTCTATGTATCAGGATTGTGTATTAAGCTATTGTATATTTCTGGGATATCTATATGTCTATTGATGCTCTGGTGTTTTTTGGATACTATTGCTTCTAGGATTAGTCTTTTATATTTATTTTTTATGTTGGTGTAGTAGGTTTTTGGTTCATCTAAATTAAAAGTATGGCCTGTTGTTTTAATATGTTGAAAGATAAGTGATCTATTGTCTTTGTTATTTATATTTCTACTGTGTTCATTAATCCTGTCCTTAACTGACCTGCCTGTTTCTCCTACATATATACTATTACAATGGTTACATTTAACGGAATAGATGGCCTGTTTGTTGTGTATTGGTAGGATAGGGCTATTGTTTTTGGTGTTAGGATTTCTAACTATAGAACCAATGTTTGGAGTATTTTCATAAAAAATTCTGATTCCGTGTTTTTTAAGTTCTCGGGCTATTTTGATGTTATTGGGGGAATAAGGTATGATGCATGTTGATCTATATGTCTGGTTATTGTTGATTGTGGAAGGGTTATAAAAATGTCTTAGTATAAAATTTTTCGGGTATCCTGCTATGAGAAGGTTTTGCATTATATTTTGAGTTTCTATTGTTTTAAATGTTTGATTGGAACAATGGGTATGGATCCTTTTTGTGAGGGTTTTTATGGTGTTTATTTTATGATTTAAAGGGCAATATGAGGAGTAGTGTATATAGTTGGGTTGGAAAGTGGGCTTATAATATACTGTAGTGTTGAATTTCTGGTTTTGCCTGGTGATGAAAATATCTAAGAAAGGTAACGTTCCATTGGTTTCTTTTTCTAGGGTGAAGTCTATTTCTTTATGAAAGTCTTTTAATTTGGTTAAAATGCTATC
This sequence comes from Cordylochernes scorpioides, assembly GCA_030710605.1. NCBI lineage: Eukaryota > Metazoa > Arthropoda > Arachnida > Pseudoscorpiones > Chernetidae > Cordylochernes > Cordylochernes scorpioides. The sequence continues at coordinate 193,950,792 of CP092864.1, forward strand.
TATTGTTTCTGTGTGGCATAAGCAGAATATATCGTCTATATACCTGCTCCATATTTGAATTTCTGTTGGGAAGTGGCCAGTAATCTGTCGGTCTATCTGTTGCATGACTATTTCTGCTAAAGGGGATGATAGTGGGCTTCCCATTGGGGAGCCTTTAGTTTGTTTGTAATAATTGCTATTGAATGAAAATATATTGATATGTAAACATATGTCTATTAATTTAATTATTTTAGTGTATATATTGGAGGTTATATTGTGGTCTGAAAGGAAGTTTTTTGTACATTCCATGACTAATTGGTGGGGTAGGCTAGGGTAAAGGTTAACTACATCGAAGGATACCATACTATGGTTAGGTCTATAGGGAGTGTCTAAAATTTCGCTGATGAATTTTGGTGTGGATGTTATAGTTGTTTTGGGGGGATTATCTTTGAGTAAGGGGATGAGGAGATTGGCTATAAATTTGGCTAAAGGAGCTGCAGGGGATAGTATGGTATTATTATATTTTTTGAAGAATTGAATGAAAGATAATAAACCCATATAAAAGATTAATAGTAATATATTTCCAGTGTATGTTGTAAAAACCTATATATTTCCCTACGGTATGTATACATGCTACTGATTAAGCTTAAACTCTTATACTCCCATTACATAATTCAATTATAGAGAAATGTTTCATCAATATAAAAATACTCGCTGTTTGAAGCTTTATTTCGACAGATTAAAAAGTATGTCGTTTTGTTTGTTATAATCAGATGAAAGTTTTATTTAACCTATATGAGATGGGGGGAAAATGATAAAAAACACATTTTGCCAATCATTTTATTATAAAATTTTGATTAAATTCCAATGAGGTAACGGCGCTAAAATTTTGAAATAAGTTCGATGGTTTAACACATCAGATAGGTGCCAAACATATGATCCATGACTCAGGTAAGAGCGGCCATGGATGGTAAGTAGCCCAGGCGAAGACGCTGCTGGTGGTCAAGGATTCAGTCAAGAGACGCCATCAATGATGAAGTCTGTCAGGAGGAAGAGTCCAGGAAGATTGGTGAATCAGTCATTAGTCGCTGTCAGGCAGGCGATGGTGTGCAGATGGTCAGTATCCTACACAAACGAATCTTCAATCACTCAAGAAGTCCGTGACAATAAGTGCAAATGTTTTCTAAATAGAATAACCAATAATGAAATCTTTTAAAAATTATTTTAAAAAAATGATATAAAATAGGCAAGAGCAAGTTCCAAAAGCAGTGGTGAAGCTGAAAGAAGCTATTTCTCATAAATATTTATGGTAATGATAATTTGTAATAGAAAAATAAGTTTTACACTCACCACAGAACTGATGTTGGTTGACATTCCAAGAAGCTGTAGATGCGAGTGACTTGTGCCCCGTTCAACAAGCATCGCAGCTCTTGGTTTGTCGACCAGCAGGCGCTGTAGTTCTTTCTGCTTCAAGAAGCAGCAGTTATTGGTGCCCCGTCCAATAAAAGTCGACTACTTGGAGCGTTGATGAATAGAAGCGGTTGATGATATCTCGGTTAACAGCAGGCGCAGTTCTTGGTGTCCAGACATGTAAGTTGAAGTCTTGGTGCTCCATTCAATAATAGCGCAGGAAAATATATTCTGGGTAGGTGTGGGTGGCCCAATCAATAAAGACTGTAGTTCCAGGTACCCAGGTAGGTCTCGGTGCTCTGATCAACAGAAGGACAGGTCTTGATGCTTAGATCAACAGGAGCATCAGTTATTCAGGTTCAAACATTAGGTGCCGAAGTTTCTAGGCCCCGCACAGTAGATGCAGCAGGTTTCAATATCCCCACCAGTCGACGTCTTATATCTTTATGTTCCAACAACAGGAACACAGATTTCGTTGCTCCAGGCATCACAAATGCTTCGACGAGAAGTTATGCCCAGAAAGGCTGCTCCAGAATTCGACATCTGAATAAACAAAAAGGTTATTGAAAAATATTTTATGTGGAGAGGTAGTTTAATAAATATTTAATGGTTAGTGTGAAATATTCTTATATGTGACATTACTTTCTTATTAATATATTATTAAATATGACAATAAAAAACACATAGTGTGAGCACTATAAAAATATTTCACATTTATTGTGTGCCCCGGAAAAAACATTTTTAAATTTATTATTAAATGCTAATATATATTGAAGTATATTTTGTGTAAGTAGCTAGGGCAGTTAGATACATATACACTAGATAGCTAGAGTAGAAGTCAATAAAGTAGGTACTTACTTCTCTAAAGAACGACTTCGTCAATTGTCTCCGTTGAGGGAGATGGAGGAGGTGGGGTATGTTGATGTAGGTGCCCATGTTTGCGAGGATTTTGTAGGTGGATGTATGGAGGTATGGGGGAGAGAGGGACTATTGGTTTCTTAAATAGTATATTAATGAAATATTTCTTCATTGGTTGATGGTTGATTGGTGGTAAAATTGAAAGTTATTTGAGTGAAGGTGTTTGTATATTTTTTCAAGTGATTTACATTATACCATTTCGTTTTTGAAAAGAAAATGAATGATAGGAAATATCATTATTGTTTGGATATATATTGAAATATTGAAGAATTATGAAGATATAAGATGAGCATACATGTTTGCTGAAAGTTCAGAATATCAATTTTCAATATAAGTTCATAATGCATAAATCTCATTATTAATTTTGATCAATATTAATTTTGAGAGCTGATTTGGTGAAAGGGGTTGCTAATGCTGCTATTGCCAGAATACTATCGGTTTATGATATTATAATTCTGCTCAGTATGGTTACTATTGCCAGGATATTCTCTATGGCTGATATGATATACTGCTGCCAAATATGGTTGCTATTTCACTGCTGCTATTGAAGTGGGCCTAGATCAGGGAGGGGAGGGAGCCCGTGGTCCCCCACTCCACATCTCTGTGAAGTAAGGGACAACGAGGCTCCACACCTACTCTGAAAATTGTGGGGGTGGAGGAAACTGTCTCGAAATCTAGCTGTGGCAGTCGGAATGTGGATGGGAGTGGAGTGAAATCTAGGGGTAAATCTGGGGAGTAGGGGGGAAGGGGAAGTGAGGTGGAATGGCTGATGAATGATGACCTGTACATTTGGTCAGTGCAAAAGGCCGGTGTTATTGGGCAGGTCATAAGCTCTAAAGACTATTTGTTTGCGTGGGTTGGGTGTTGGGGGTGTGGGGATGTTGTCTGCGTGTGGGTGTTTTGGCTCTTTCCTGAAACATTAATAAGTTCTGTCAGCTTGTGTCACAAAATATTCAGCTGAGGGATGTCTATTCTAATGTAACATCGGCCATATCTAAAGCTGATAGAAGTACAGAGAACATTCTTTGATAAACACCTCTCTTTAGTTGCGGACCATTTATAATCACCTTTTGAGATATTACCAATTTCATAGTTGTAACTGATGAGTCAACCCCTCCCAATATATTTTTCATCGTAGTAAGAACAATAGAAGTTTGTGTTGTATATAAAAGAAACATTCGTGCTGAAATATTTAATTTCATATATAGTTGTAAATATTTATAATCTGTGAAGAGATGGAATATTCGCTAAATTATCTAAACAGAGCATGATGAGGTTATATTGGAAGTATGGAGATTATTTGAAGAATGATTTGATATTGAAATGATATTTTATGTTCGCTTTTATATCGATTATATTAACAAATTAATAAACATTTCATATTAATTGTTTACTATAATGCTATTAAAGCAATACTTAAAGTTTAACCGCATTAGTTTCTTTTATTTGTGAAAAATCAATTTTTATTTAAAGAGAAATCTAATATTTCTAACTTTTGAATGACGTATGAAAAGGTTGAATATATGAAGAGTGATGGTCTATATATGATTGGATGACGTATGGAAGGGTGAAAATATGAAGTGTAATGGCGAACGGAAAAATAAAAGTGTCCAGGGGCGGGAATCGAACCCCTGGACACTTTTATTTTTCCGTTCGCCATTACTCTTCATATTTTCACCCTTCCATACGTCATCCAATCATTTATAGACCATCACTCTTCATATATACAACCTTTTCATACGTCATCCAAAAGTTAGAAATATTAGATTTCTCTTTAAATAAAAATTGATATTTCACAAATAAAAGAAACTTATGCGGTTAAACTTTAAGTATTGCTTTATAATCATACGCCGCAGTCATTTATAATGTATTATAATGCTATTCTTACGAGTATTTAATCCTCATTTACAGAACGAAGTACAAACACAATTGTTTAACCAATCACCTCAGTTGTGCGTTAATGCAACAATGTAGCAGCTGGAAATAACTGTGGTAGTTATTATAATCTAAAATATAGAATATATATATTAATTTCTCTTTAATTAAATATAAAAACTTAATTACTCTTTGAATTGTAAATAAAAAACAGGGTAAAAGTGTTTTGAATAGGAATAATACTTAATATGTGCCTGTTTGATATAGTTTTGCATAACTGAAAAAAATATATATTTGTGTTAAATAAAACAGTTTTATTTTAACCAACGGTGGTGAATGAATTCTGATTACTGGATCCCTGATAACACTTACAACAACAACAGAACCTTCTATTGAGACATTTTTACTTCCATAGACTATACCTTGAATCCAAAATGAGACAGTAAACAATAGTAGAAAGTGTCATTGAGTGTAAATAGGTTTACAGTCTAATAATGGAAAGACAATAACAACCATAGTGTGTCTTCTAGTTGTTTATCTTTTAATTTCTAGTGATTTTCTCAGCTTATCTATTGAATTGTAGAATTTAGGGAAATTATGTAAAATGGTTTTTGATTATATTTAAACTAGTGTCCTATTGGTGATTTATGGTAACGTGTTTTATCTCCTGTAGAGAGAAGGGATTGTATATTAACAGAATATTATTAACATATTATTAATTTTGATAGTTTGTATTTATCCATAAAATTATATTAATTCAGAGTTCAAAATAAATTGACTTGCTATTTTCTCACCGTTGCCTCTCCTACTTGTAATAATATATTGTATTATGATCCATAGCATAGTATATTGAACCAGCGATACCGCTTGGAGGGTTCACCACTGATGATCCAGGCCTTCCCATTAATTTTTCCATTGCAGTAAGGTCAGTGGAAATTGTTTAATTTTTAAAAGAATCATATGCGTCTATAATAGTTCCGAATTTTTATATTATTTTACGGGACAATATAAAATAGATATTGTTGCTATTAAGATAATTATTCCAACCAATATTTGAAGGGATAAATCGACTACATATATAATTCCATTTTTTTCATAAAAACTTGTTTACGATTCAAACAGATCTCGTGCTGTGGATGACCCACACTATGATATAGAGGTTTAAAGATCATTTGAATTGAAAGAGTTAAAATGATAAACTTTTTAAAAATTATTGTTTATAAATATTAATAATAAGTAATGAATATATATACTACTAAATGTGTACTAGAGATTATACTATTATGAGATAAAAGGTGATTTCTGGCCACTTTATGTTATCGTAGGCGTCTGCTATATTTACTATGATGAGAAAGGTCGAGTCCTTTTGTCCAGTATAGCCTCTGCTATCTTTGTCAAGTGCGAGATAATTATTCTGTGTTGTACTGAACTCAATAGTTTAATCACTTTGCAATAATAATTAATTTTACTTTATCTATATTTTGGTCGGAAACTTTTACGTATTTCAATTTTTTTTTTAGGTTTTCTTTTGGTGGCTTTGGTACAATTTTGACCAAGCATTTCTACATATTTGAATACTACCCTAATTACAAAGGTTCATTTACACTTTTATATGAAATTCAGTGTAATGATGTACTTGTTAGCTTCTTTTATCATGTTATTGATAATGTGATACAAGCTCCTGGTGTTTTATTCATTTTTAATTTGAAAATAATACATTTTATTTTTATTTTATGGCTATTAAACATCTATATATCATCATGGTTTTTATATATATAATTAGAATAAATTAAGAAAAAAAATAGTATCGGAATTTTTTACACTTTGTCTCAAAAAATTATATTGTCTATAAATAAATTATTGATAAAATATTTTTGATGGTTCTTTAATTCTCCCATATGTTGTGAATCGCACATATTCATCGCTTTCTTCAAACATATTTTTTGTTCTTTAATAAAAAAATTGACCATTCATGTTTATTATTATCTTCAATAAATGCTCTCCAACTTTTGAATTTATATTTTATATTGGAATGTTTTCTGAAGATTTGAATTTGGTAATTAATATAATTTCTTGATATAATATTATCTAATAATAATTCTGAATGAAAGAAATCTTGAAATATAAAGCTATGATGGATTATATGACAATATGTAGCCTGATGATGATGTTTTAAAATGATCTTACTTCTTAAATCTTTTAAAAATCTTGCAGATTTTAAAACATCCCATTTTGTTAGCTTTCGTTTATTTGATTAGTATTCGATATTGATTCACTAGGAAAACAAAAACTCCTTAGAAACCTTTTAACTATTACAAATAATTTATTAGAGATATTTATACATCGCGAATAAATTATTTCTAAATATATACCCAAAATATATGAAAACCCATAATACTCTTTATACATATACTGAGAATAATATTTAATGGGTTGATTAGCTTAAAAGAGAACGGATTTGCCTTACAAAGATCACATGCCATTTAAAATCTATTTTTATTTATTATCTCATTTGTGTGTTCCATCAATAGACAGCGAATTACTTGAAAAGTCAATATTCTAGTACCACAACCATATAACCTTTACTCTCTAAATAACACACACACACAGATAGCTAACATTAATTAACATAACACTAACAGAGTCTATTGACATTAATTTGTAATTTGAATAAAATAGGTAGGAGAATGTGCACCCTTAACTTATTTCCTAAATTTTACATGTAAATATACTTTTTTAAAATTTAATTTTAATGTGTGTGCGTGGAAAGTGATATTTATCGAAAGTTTAAAAGGTTTAAAATAAAAGGATTGGAACTTAAAATACCTTGCAATGTCTTCGTTTTACAGGAGTCATCTGCTAATATATCCTTATAAACATTACATAATCCTTATATCTATAAAAATGAAATGCGAAATCGATGTTTGTTATCGCATCACGCAAAATCTACTGACTCAATCATTATGGAATTTCGCATGTAGGTAGCTGAAGATTTCGTTTAACATATAGGCTATTCAAAAAACTACAAAGGTTAATGTACTTTTTTTAAAAATTATTTAAGTGAAATGGATTAGTTCCCGCCTTTTGCCGCTTGGCGCCGCACTGGTCGCGACGATACATGAATTTGATTGGTTAAACTTATTTTGTTAGTTACACGCTGCATTTTTCAAAAGGTAAGATTATATTCCTTAATTTTCTAGCATTTAAAAGTTTCTTACCCGTTTCAAATAATATTTTTCTAAAATAATTTGTGCGGACAGGATCTTTTAAAATTAAAGAAGGTGGAATTATGTTTGTGGCGAGACACTGGTGATTAAAATGTAAGTGTAATTTCCAACTGTTGATAGAAAGTCTAAGCCTTTCCATTGTTCTGGCTAGGCGAAGCGCGTCGGTACCAAAACTGGTTAAAATCGTTTTGAAAATAGTAAGATTATATATATTTATTTAATTATTTCTATTATTTATTATTTATTTATTTATTTCTAAATTAATTGATACTACATTTTTTTAGATAAGGTATACTGTTTGATTCTCATAAGGGGAATATTTCTCATAAGGGGAATATTCATATTATATTATATATTCATGTAATCATTTACGATTTAGAGCAGTGTATTCTATATTTTTTACTTTTTCATATTTATTGCAAAAAATTATGTTTTTCTGTATAGCTTGCTACATATATTTTACTATATATGTTTGTTCCATGCAATCGTTTTATACTTATTAACATTTATATTATAAGCAGCTTCTATGCATTTTTAATAACTGCTTTTTTTAGGGGTAGGCTCAATTTTTGTTTTGCTGTCATTTGTATAGGTAGGATTTATATTTATCTGCTTCATATTATATAGCTGCTCATATTCTATATTTTTTTCTTTTTCATATTTATTGGAAAAATTTATGTTTTTGCTGTATAGCTTGCTACATATATTTTACTATATATATTTGTGGAGTGTTCCCAGTTAAGGGTATATTTGGTAGGCGGCGCTGTACGTTGCCACCGCCGTACCTTCGAGGCGTTTTACACGAATTAAATAATATAATATTTAAAATAATTATAAATATTATAATTAAAAAATTAGTTTAATATTTTATTTTAAAAAATGTTTTTTTTAACTGTTAAATCTTTTTTAAAATTATAATTTAAATTGGTAAAATTCAAAGTATTTCACCGAAATTGTATCTTTAACTCGTGTAAAACGCCTCGAAGGTACGGCGGTGGCAGCGTACAGTGCAGCCTACCAAATATACCCTTAACTGGGAACGCTCCATATTTGTTCCATGCAATAGGTTTATACTTATTAGCATTTATATTGTAAGCAGCTTCTATGCATTTTTAGTAACTGCTTTTTTTTAAGGGTAGGCTCAATTTTTTATTTTGCTATCATTTGTTTAGGTAGGATTTATATTTATCTGCTTCATATTATATAGCTGCTCATATATATGGCAACAATGCTGTTACTGAAACATCACACATATATATATATTTTTTTATTTGGTCTTGCTTTTTTGGTATTTTTAAAATTGTCCTTGACTATTAGAAAATTATGCAAATTTCCTTTTTATTTTATATACCATTTTAAAAATTATATTCTTTTGTAAAAATATCCAATTTCCCACACTTTTCTAAAACTGCAACAATGACTAATACAAAATTCTTCCCAGTCCAGGTATTTCAATATTGCAGAAATATATTACATTTATAAAAGTTGCTTAACTATTTAGATATGTAAATGCCGGATTAGGTGCCCTTTAAAATGTTTGCTCTGGCTGTTTCTTCTTGGACAGCCGAGAGTGAAGTGGACAAAGTGAAATTTTCAGGTTGTGCCGACCATTTTCCTTTATTCACACTAATCATTAGATTTTTTTTTTTATTTTTAAGAATAAAAGCCCAGTTTGGTTACTTGCACTCACTGGAGGGGTTGGACTTTTTCAAGAATCAGGAGCCATTGGGACAATTTTTTTTTTTCAGAACAAAGTGTCTGAATCTGCATTCGATGATCCCGGGTCATGGTTTTTAAAAATTAACAGTTTAGACCACTCCTCCAAACAGCACTCTATTCATTAGATGTGTTTGTGAAATGGATCCTATATTTCAGATTTTTTTACAAGCATTTTCGATATTGCTGTTTGCAATTTATCTCCATTTTGCTGAAAGAAAATACATTACATTGAGTTTACAAACAGTTGGGGCCTCTATTCATTCATGAGTAAACCTCGCTCGAACACTACCCAGGCGAAGCCGGGTCCAGTCGGGTAAAACCCGGGCGTTGCCCGGGCCATTCGGCTAGTTACCTATATACCTTTGTTCTTATTTGTTCATCTCTATTGCTTTAAGTTTAGAGTTTAATTATCTATGAAACTCAAAAAATACTTTAGGCACTTTCTGATTTATTTTCTTCACTTACCTTTCGTTGTTGCTTCTTTGATAGTTTATTTTCAGGTTAAACCCAAATTCGCCAGTTGATATATACAAACCTCTTATCAAAAAAGAACAAAATAATGAGGTTAAGAGTTTCTTGTAGTTTTATGCAAAGCTTTAGATCATTTCTACCCTTCAACAAGAATTGACATAAGAACGTATAAGAGAATAAATGTTCTAAATAACTTTATTAGGTGCCGCTCAAAAAGAGCAACCTAGATCATCATATTTACAATATACTGTGGGGGATGGTTATGTACAGGGGTTCATTTACGATTATAATTTTTATTGATGTCATTGGGTCCGGGATTCTCACATCCTTAGGAATATAGAATAAATGGTTATATATACATATCTACACATATACATTTGTATTAAAAGATTGGTATTTAAAGAAATATATGTGAATGAAAGGAAATATATATTTGAATGTATTGGAGTATATATATATATCTAAAACTGTAATAAATAGAAAATAAACTATGGAAGAAATTTGTACAAGAGCGACTATTTTGATATACAAATAATATAAAATTATGATACATTAGTGCGATATCTGTTATAAGAAATTTAAACCATTTTAACGCTATGATTCTTTTAAAAATAAAACAATTTTCTACTGCCCTTACTGCAATGATAAAATAATAGAAGGGCCTGACTCATCAGTGGTGAACCCTCCCAGCGGTGTCGTCAGTTTAATCTACCATACAGCTATAATATAATCAATGGGGAATGAATAAAACCGAAAGGTCAATGCATTAAACTATGAAATATGTGTTCAACTATGAAGGAGGAATATATTAGTCTGGCAGAGTTCGATGCTTCAATTATTAACATTAGGGTTTTTTTCAGATTCTATTAATTCTAATATTAAGCGTTGTTGTAAGCGTAAGTCACTACCCCATATCCATTTATTTTAATTATAAATTATTTAAAACATATAATAACAGTTATTACATTTATTATACAGAAAATGTTTATTATATGTTGAGGAAAATAAATGAAAAATTATAAACTGATATAAAATATTAATAGTAATATATTTCCAGTGTATGTTGTAAAAACCTATCTATTTACCTATGCTATATTTACATGCTACTGGTTAAGCTTAAACTGATACTCCAATTACATAAGTCCATTCTAAAGAAATATTTCAAAAAAATCAAAAATACCTGCTATTTGAAGCTTTAATTCGACTGATTAAAAAATGTCATTTTGTTTGTTATCACCAGATGACAGTTTTATTAAACTCGTGAGATGGTGGGAAAAAGATCAAAAACACATTTTGCCAATCATTTTATTATAAAATTTTGATTAAATTCCAATAAGGTAACGGCGCTAAAATTTTGAAATAAGTTCGATGGTTTAACACATCAGATAGGTGCGCCAAACATAGGATCCATGACTCAGATAGGAGCGGCCATGGATGGAAAGTAGACCAGGCGAAGACGCTGCTGGTGGTGAAGGCTTCAGTCAAGAGACGCCATCAATGGTGAAGTCTGTCAGGAAGGAAGAGTCCTGGATGATTGGTGCATCAGCCAATAGTCACTGTGAGGCAGGCAATGGGGTGCAGATGGTCAATATCCTACACAAACGAATCTTCAATCACTCAAGAAGTTTGACACAATAAGAGCAAATGTTTTCTAAATAGAATAACCAATAATGAAATCTTTTAGAATGCAAATTGATATAAAATAGGTGCAAATATCAATGCAAATTGATATAAAATAGGCAAGAGCAAGTTCCAAAAGCAGTGGTGAAGCTGAAAGAAGCTATTTCTCATAAATATTTACGGTAATGATAATTTGTAATAGAAAAAGAAGTTTGACACTCACCACAGAACTGATGTTGGTTGACATTCCAAGAAGCTGTAGATGCGAGTGACTTGTGCCCCGTTCAACAAGCATCACAGCTCTTGGTTTGTCGACCAACAGGCGCTGTAGTTCTTTATGCTTCAATAGCGGCAGTTATTGGTGCCCCGTCCAACAAAAGCCGACTTCTTGGTGCTTTGATGAATAGAAAAGGTTGATGATGCCTCGGTTAACAGCAGGCGCAGTTCTTGATGTCCAGACTGATGGAAGTGGAAGTCTAGGTGCTCTAATCAATAAGAGCGCAGGAATAGGTGTTATGGGTAGGTCTAGGTGGCCCAATCGATGAAGGCTGTAGTCCAAAGTTCCCAGACAGGTCTCGGTGCTCCAATCAACAGAAGGACAGTTCTTGTTGCCCAGATCAACAGAAGCATCAGTTATTCAGGTTCGAACATCAGGTGCCGATGTTTCAAGGTCCTCACAGTAGATGCCGCAGGTTTCAATATCACCTCAAGCTAACGCCTTATATCTTTTTGCTCCAACTGATAGGAACACAGGTTTCATTGCTCCAGGCATCACAAATGCTTCGACGAGAAGTTGTGCCAGGAAAGGCTGCTCCAGAATTCGACATCTGAATAAACAACAAAAAAAAAATATATTAATATATACTTCATGTGGAGAGGTAGTTTAATATAAATTTGATGGTTAGTTTAAAAATACTCTTATCTGTGACACTCTTTTCTGATTAAAATATTATTATATAACATTGAAAAACACATAATATTAGAACTATAAAAATATATCACATTTATAAAACATTTTTCAATTTATTATTAAATACTAATATAAATCGAAGTATATATTTTTTCAGTTGCTAGAGTACAGGAGGATACGTACACACTAGTGAGCTAGTGTAGAAGTCAATAAAGTAGGTACTTACTTCTCTAGGAAACAACTTCGTCAGTTCTCTCCTTTGAGGGAGATGGAGGCATGGAAGTATGTTGATGTAGGTGCCCATGTTTGCGAGAATATTGTAGGTGAATGTATGGAGGTATGGAGGAGAGAGGGCCTATTGATTTCCTAAAAGGTCTATTAATGAAATATTTCTTTATTGGTTGATGGTTGATTAGTTGTTGATTGGTGGTAAAATGGAAAGTTATACAAGTGAAGTTGTCTGTATATTTGTTCAGTTGATTTACATGATATCATTTCGTTTTTGAAAAGAAATTGATTTAATGGGAAAATATTATTATTGTTTGGAGATTTCAAATATTGAAGAATTATGATGATATAAGATGAGCATACATGTTTGCTGAAATTTCAGAATATCAATTTTCAATGCAAGTTCATAATGCAAAAACACATTATTAATTGTGATCAAAATTAAGTTTGAGATGAGCTGATTCAGTGGAAGGGGTTGCTTATGCTGCTATTGCCAGAATACTATTTATATATGATACTATAATTATGCTCAGTATGGCTGCTATTGCCAGTATAATTTCAGTATATGAATAATATGATATACTGCTGCCAAATATGGTTGCTATTTCATTGCTGCTATGGGGAGAGGGCCTAGATCAGGGAGGGGAGGGAGCCCGTGGTCCCCCACCCCACATCTCTGTGAAGTAAGGGACAACGGGGCTCCACACCTACTCTAACAACTGTGGGGGTGGAGGAAACCGTCTCTAACTGTAGCTGTGGCAGTCGGAATGTGGATGGGAGTGGGGTGAAGTCTAAGGGTAAATCTGGGGAGTAGGGGGGAAGGGGAAGTGAGGTGGAATGGCTAATGAATGAAGACCTGTACATTTGGTCCGTGCAGAAGGCCGGTGTTATGGGGAGGTGTTTGGGCAGGTCATAGGCTCTGAACACTATATGTTCGCGTGGGTTGGGTGTTGGGGGTGGTGGGATGTTGTCTGCGTGTGCGGGTGTTGGCTTTTTCCTGAAACATCAATATGTTCTGTCAGATAGTTTCATAAAAAACTGCTGTAGGATGTTCATTGTAATGTACCATCAATGGACAAATTTTGGGCTGAGAGATGTACTGCACGCGCGCGGCTATTCTCTGACTGACACCAATCCATTTGTCACACATAACCCTCTAATATCCCATTTAGTACATCTCTGCTTTCTAACAGCTATTTGTTAAACTGGACTTCCAGCTTCTTCCTCACTTCATATTTGCCAATTGATTTTATTCTTATTCATATGTTTAAAATTTTTGAAAAAATATATTTTCTGTTTGAGCTTATCTGGCTAATTTCTATCCAAATAAAATTTGATATTTATCATATCGTTTTACAAATACACTGCCTAACACGGAAAATATACGATGTAGTGGCCAGAAGGTGAAAAAAGTTGAATACAGAGAGACACCGTAGTCATCATTAAGTGTGATCTACAGTTGTGGGAAGTAGGCCATCTATTGATATAATGAGATAATTCAAATTTTCTTGATATAAATTCTATATATTTTGTATGGTTTTTAAATATTTTCCAAAATATGTAACCAGAGTTTAATGAGGCTGTTTTGTAAGCCTGAATTTCCTAAAAATGCCTTTTATTGAAAGGAGTTCAAAGACAAATATCGATCAATGCCTTCACCTTTTAGAAAAACAACAACAACGACAAAACACCTTTCACTAAGATATCTCTTCATATACAGACTCGTTCCAGAATTCAAATAGAAGAAAAGATCAAACATTAATAGAAAGTTCAATAAGTAAATAAGAAATCAGCTGTATTGTAATCAGTTTTAGTGGAAAGACAATATAAATCATTGTGCGTGCGTGTTTCTTCTAGTTATTTTGTTTTTACATCAACAAAATTCTCGCTTTTCTTCTGAATTAGAGAATGGTAATACAAGTTATCAGAGTTCTCATCGGCCAATAAATCAGTAAAAAAGTTTTGAATTGTTTTAAAAATTTTAGTCGATATGTATGTGAAACTGCCAATGTTTGTCTATCCTCCAGAAACTGGGAACAATGCATAATTCTCTGAGATATCCTCTTTTAAATTCACATCCGCATAACTAGCATTCAAAATACCAGTCTTTCTTCCCATATTCTGACCGGCCTCCGGGGAAAATCGCTAGAGTATCTCTTATTTCTCAATTATTTCAATTTGAAATGGAAGATTAGAGAACAAGAGAAATATTCAGCCATTGAAGAGTGTTTTAGGTATTTATAGTGGCTCTCTGTATTGAGAGGAGTTCTTCATTTTAAATTTAAATTTGAAAATACTTTTCTATTGTGATATTCGTATTGTATTAGGAATTTATTATAGAAGAGAAAAATAATTCACTATTGGGGGTCATTTTACAAATTTAGTGTAATGAATTTTAAAATATAAAACTGATATCAAATAGGAACTAGGAATTTTTAGGTACATATTGGCTATCAATCGTTTAATAATTTTGAATATTTTATTCATCAATTTTTAATTAAAGATATATAGATTGATAATATTTTGTGATACTTTTAAAAGATTTGAATTTATTTATGAAAAAATATAATTTCTTGATATTATTCTAGAGAGAAATTTGAATGGGGGGGGGGGGGGGATCATTGAAATTCAGATTTATGATGGAATATATGGAAATTTGTAGCCTGATGAAGATTTTCTAAATTTCTTACTTTTTAAATCTCTTAAAAATCTTGCAGATTTTAAAGCATCCCATTTTCGTAGTTTTCGTTCGCTTGATTAGTTCTTGTTATCGATTTACTAGGAAAAAACTCCTTGACAACCTTAACTTTTTATAATTAATTGTTAGAAGATAACAGAATGAAATCATTTATACATGAATATATATGGTATGAATAATTCAATTTGTACGTATATGACATTTTAAATTGCAATATTTTTCGAGACAAAAATGAAGGCATTTAAGTATCTATTTTTATTTTAACAAACTTCAACTAAAAGTAAATAAACTGTGGGTGCATATTTTCTTTCTCTATCAGTATCTTGAAAAATGATATATATATGTTGTAACACCCCGAGTAAACCGACGTGTAATAAACACTCAGTCGTAGACGTGGGGCGAAAGTGGGGAGGTTTTTCTCACACGTGGACAACAAGAAGCAGAGGCAGGGCTAGACGTTAACACTGAGCGGACGGAGACAGCCCATGGGACAGAGGTGAAGGCCATGACACAAACCTGGATGCCTAACACCGAGACAAGGAGAGAGAGAGAGTCAGAAGCGGCCTGCATTGATGAACACACCATATCCCACTCTCGGTGGGTCGCCTATAAAAGCTCGGAAGGGGCGTCTTCCTGGGCGTTGGCTATGTCCTTTGAATCTTTGCTTCGTAGCTGTCTCCAGACCAACTCTTTTGCTGTTTTTATTTTGAAGTCATCATTTTGAGTTTAAATACAATAAGGATGATACAGGTTATATTAATAAATATATAGCATATCATACAAAACATGGGGGTGGTAGCAAATAAGAGCAGTGTACATTTTAATAGAGAGGTATGATCTTATAAATTATTGACTCTAACTTAGCTAATTAGAAGATATGTGAAATATACTAACTGTATTATTATATTACAATTTAAAATATACTACATATATTGGGAGTATAAGTAATTATAAATAAGTTCGTGCGGTTTTGATAAAGATTGCTTTACTAGTTTTTTATTCCACTGTTTCATCTGGCAACACCATTATTTTGAAGCGTTATCATAAAGCTTCCTTTTTAATTAACCGTCATTTCTCTGAAATGTAAACAACCTAGTTTCTGTTTACTCCTAAAATGTCAAATTTTGTACCAAATTTTTTTTTTTTTGCGGGGAGTTTTATTTCATTACTTCAATATGAAGAAAAAAGCTGCTGAGAGTCATCGTTGTTCATTATGGCCATGCTCTAGCTGATCGAACGTGTTAGAAGTGGTTTTTGCTCGGTTTAAAAGAGGTATTTTTGATTTGGAAGACGAAGAAAGACCCGGAGCGCCACCTAAGATTGAGGATGCAGAATTAGAGGCAAGGCTCGATGAAGAATCAACACAAACGCAAAAGCAACTTGCAAAAACACTCAACCAGCCATTTTTCATCGCTTAAAAGAAATAGGAATGATCCGAAAGGTTGGAAAAAAAGGTCCGAAAGGGACGTCGAACGCCGTTTTTTCACGTGTGAACAACTGCTCCAACGTCAGAAAAGAAAGGGGTTTTGTATCGATTTGTAACTGGTGATGAAAAGTGGGTCCATTACGATTATCCAAAACGTCAGGCAACGTATGGAAACCCTGGCAATGCCTCATCATCGACGGCCAAGCTGAATATTCATGGCGGGAAGATTATGTTGTGTATTTGGTGGGACCATCTAGGAGTGGTATATTATGAGCTGCTACAACCGAACAAAAGTATCACAGGGGAGGTCTACTGAATATAATTGATAGGTTTGAGCCGAGCATTGCGATAAAAACGGCTGCAAAACGCCAATAGACACGACAAAGTTATTCTGCAACATGATAATGCTCGTCCACATGCTGCAGCACCCGTTAAAACGTACTCAGAAACACTCGAATGGGAAGTTTTTCCCCACCCGCCGTATAGCCCAGACATTGCTCCTTCCGATTATTATCTCTTCCGATCAATGCAACATGGCCTGGCTGACCAGTACTTCTCCAACTACGATGAAGTAAAAAAATTGATCGATGAATGAATAGCAGCCAAAGAGCCGGTCTTTTTCCGTGATGGGATCCGTAAATTACCAGAAAGATGTGAAAAGGTAGTGGCTAGCGACGGACAATACTTTTAACATTGGAGGTCTAACCATTTTTCACAATAAAGCTCCAAGTTTCGAAAAAAAAAATAACCCGCACGAACTTATTTATACTCCTAATATATATAGATTCTAGCTATGTAAATATTTCTCTCCTTTTTTGTTGAGTTCAATGTTTTTCTTTCCTCTTCTATAACCTACGGAATCTAATTATACAAACAAGAGAAGGATAATACCTCTATCAACATATGGGGGTATATGGAATATATAAAAATAATTATAACTCTATACATTTACATATTTCTTATATAAAATTGTAAATTTTAAAATGCTCTTCTTCTCCTTTATATACCACTCTTAATCTGTATCGAACAAGTGAATCTGTATAAAGGTCTAAATGTGTCTCAAAGGTTTTATTGACTGATTGTTT
The DNA here is from genome assembly GCA_030710605.1 of Cordylochernes scorpioides. Lineage (NCBI taxonomy): Eukaryota > Metazoa > Arthropoda > Arachnida > Pseudoscorpiones > Chernetidae > Cordylochernes > Cordylochernes scorpioides. The sequence goes on from CP092864.1 coordinate 193,968,358, forward strand.
TGTTTATTTGAGTATTGAGGGAGGGAAGGAGGGTTTAATGCTATGGAGCTGTGGCTATTTTTGTTATTTTACCTTTTGTTATTTGGTTTATAGAGTTGTATATGTGTACAAGTTTCTACAGAAAGGGAGGTTCCTCCACATTGAGAGAGTTCTCCTCCAGACAAGGTCTTTTTGAACACTTCTCAGTTCCACACCGTGGAAGTACTTATAGAATGGTCGTCATCATCCAGGCCTTGCCCGAAGACCCAACCCTGAATTTATTTGGTTTATAGCTGTGTGGAATTTTGAATAAAACAAATGAGACTTTGTACTCACAATTCCTCTAAACTAAAATTTCAAAAACAAAGCATGCAGAACTATTTCAAAAATATCCCTGTAGACTCTCACTCACACCAATATGGCAAATATCTAAAACTTCAAACTCTCTCTCAAAATAAAAACTATACAGTGCATTATAAATATGTCGTGTTCTCTACCTAACAAAATAGCAGTTGACGAACACCACACGGTATAAAATATTTATTTCTATTAAATGGGATCCTTTCACTCTCCTCTTACACTCTATATATATCCAATCATTTTTACATAATTTATTTTCTATCAGAAAATTAATACATATTTACATATATGCTGCACTTTTTTCTCCAAGAATAAAATCTGCATATGGAATCATTACAGCACCCGCCACTGAAGACCCATCATCACTCCTGAGATGATTTTATTTCCACGGTGGTTCCCTTTGTCCGGATGTTGAAAGGCTGGACATTGGATATATGAGCGGTTCTGGTATGACGATTATTGAAATGGTATGCTATGTACTTAACCAGACCGTCCATTTCATTTACATGACAGACTTCATGTGGTCCAGTCTGGTGCCATTCTTTTCCTTTCCTTTGATGACGTACCAGCACATAATCTCCAACTTTTAGCTGAGGTGGTGATAATCTTTGTTTTCTATTATGGTAAAATTTTGTTTTTTGTCGATATTGGTGTTGTCGTTCTTCGTCTCTCTCCTTTTCCTCAAGTTGGCAACTTATACCAAGCTCATCATCAGCAGGTAAGCGTGGAGATTGCTTTGTATATTTAAATGTAGGCGAGCAACCCAGATAAGAATTGTAGGAGCGGTTATAATACCGAATTGCTCCCTCCAGCTGGATGATAGGGAGTTGTCGTGATCAGTCTTATGTTTTTAGATTTTGCCCATTCCGGGAATTTTCCGTGAACAAAGGACTTTCCTTGATCTGTAATTATAGTGTGCACTTTCTTAAGATTTTCATGTTGTTCGAAATAATTTATCAATGATCGCCCATCTTGTTTTATAGCTTTAGCCTGGGCTAATCTTGTTGCTTCATCTATTACTATTAAAAAGGTTGATCTAGCATCTCCCTTAGTTAGAGCTTCGGCATAATCTAAATGCACAGTATGGAAAGGCTCCTGTGATTGTGGCGGCAAGCTCATATGATTTGGTCTGTACTTGTATTTAAACTCGACCTGTTGACAAACAGGGCAAGAGGCTATGTAACCGCGTATATCATTTTTCATCTTATACCAGTAGAATCGCTGCCTTAATTTATGATAGGTTCTCAAAAACCCAGAGTGGCCACCTGAGAGAGGATCATCGTGATATAAGTGCAAGATAGAATCTCTATCCTCGGGAGGAACCAAGTACTTGTTGTTATCTCCGAGCTTCAGATCGGTGATTAATATTCATTTCAAATGAACTAAGGAACAGTTGCCATCTGGCAAGTCTGTCTCTGAGATTTCCGCAGGAAAGCAGCTGAGTCAACGCGCGGTGATCGGTGTGGACTGTAAAAGGTTTACATTCCAAATATGCGCGGAACTGTTTAACTGCTTTCAACACAGCAAGACATTCCTTTTCGGTAACAGAATAATTCTGTTCCGCTCTTGTAAACGTATATGAATAATAACTTATTACTCGTAATTGTCGGTTTTTCTTTTCGGTAATATCTCGTTGGTATAATACTGCTCCCGTTCCATAGTAAGAAGCGTCGGTAGACAGCTCGTATTGAAGGGAACAATCGGGAATCCTTAAAATCGGGTTGGATGTAATCAGGGTAAGTAATATCAAATAAGACTCCTCACATTCTTTTGTCCATGTAAAAATGGAGTCTTTTCTTTTCAAGGCATCCAATGGTCTTATTATCATAGTATAATTCGGTATATACGGCCTGAAATGCCCAGTTAAGCCAGTGAAACATTGTAGGGATTTCAAATTGTAAGGCCTCCTCATATTCTTCACCTTTTCAATCACCTGATCCCTCATATGTTTGAAATCGCCGTTTATTATTCTTCCTAGTAACTCCACTTGAGGAACGCAAAACTGACATTTCTCCAGGTTAATGGTCATATCAAATTTGGCCAGTCTAGTGAGAATCTTGTAGGATAGGGCTGCACATTCTTCTTTAGTGGGTGCACCACAACAGATGTCATCAATATAGACAACTACTCTTTGATCTAGCAGATCCCCCAATATTTCAGTCATTATGCGTTGGAATTTGGGAAGAGAATTTTTCCAACCAAACGGTAACCTTGTGAATTCGTACAGACCTTCTTGTGTTACAAACGCAGAAAATTTTCTGGATTCTTTAGTTAGTCCTATTTGCCAAAATCCGTCTCGTAAATCAATTTTTGTAAAATAATGGCAACCCCCAAATCGGTCTATAATCCTATCAATGCTGGGAAAGGGAAAAGGATCCAAATGAGTTTCCCGATTGAGCCTTCGATAGTCCTGACAGAGTCTAAAGGAGGAATCCTTTTTTGGAACAAGTACGCATGGAGATGCAAACTCTGAGGTAGATGGAACAATGATTCCCCGGTCAAGCATTTCTTTAATTTTATTAGATATCCATTTTCTTTTGTATTCAGACGTTGAATATGGTTTAGACCGAATAACATTGCAATCAGGTTTCAATAAAAAGTCCACCTCAAATTTTGGGACCCTAATCCGAGAAAATTCACAAAGACTTGGGAAGTTTTCCTGAACATCATTAATCGTAAATGCATATTCATTAGCATTCAAGGCCAAACATTTGATGTTATCAGAATGAAAATCCCATTGGATTTTGAAATTTTTCATGGTTGGCTTTCCTAGCAGAATCTCGAAAGGCATCTCTTCAAGAATTACTGCAGTTACCTCGATTCTACGATTATCTGCTTCAAGCTCAAGGTCAATACATTTGATGCAAAAATGCTATTATGATTTATGGTTGTTAATTTTGTCTTTGCCGGATAACTTTTCCAGCCATACTTTTCTAGAGTGTTTTTTCGAATCAAATCAATAGATGAGCCAGGATCCAAAAATGCATTTAATTTTACTCCATTAACATTAACCGGAAACATTGAGTTAGGGGAAAAATAGGAAAAGTATAATACCCTTTCTGACGGAGGGAAAGGCCAACCCACATTTTCTAGTTTTTTGGAAGTGTGCTTTTCTAATGGGCGAATGGAAGGACTACATCTCTCAAGAACCTTTCTTAATTCCATAGTGGTGGAGAATGGGATCACAGCCAAACGTTGTTGCATTTCTTCTGGTAGGCCATGCAAGATGCCAGTTATCAAGATTCTCTCTGAAGCTCCCGGCAAGCCCAGCTGAAGTAGCCTCAGTTTTTTATAAAAATAGTCCACATAGGAGCCACTGCGATATTGCCATTTAACAGCTTTATCAAAAGTGGAGATGGGATCCTCGCGAAACGCCTCAATGAAATCATTCTTCCATTCCTCCCAATCTCCATCTGCTACTTTTTTATCTTGGCAGTCATACCAAAGCAAGGCAGTATCCTCTAACAATGCACGCATTCCATTTACTTTAGTTTGAGAAGATTTCCAGTTATTATTCTGGCAGATAATTTCATAATTTTGGATCCAAATCAGCGGATCAACATTCCTTCCATTAAACCTTTCAACTTCCATTTCAGCCATCCTCTCCTGTCCCGTGGCCAGATGCATCTCTACAAGTTTATTAAGCAACTGCTGTTGGTTATTTAGTACAGTAACGAGTGCAGCGACGTTGGGCTCGAGTTGAGAACTCCCAGGAGCTATGTCTGGCTTCTCATCCTTAAGTAGATTTTCTTTACTTGAATCAGTTTCTGTTTGATCTTTGCTGTCACCTTTTCCTCCGTCCACAATTCCAAGTTCCTCCTTCAGTGCTATCTTGGCTCCGCTTCTAAGAGAAGATCCTGTCGGCTGCGCCATGTTGTCGTGTTCTCTACCTAACAAAATAGCAGTTGACGAACACCACACGGTATAAAATATTTATTTCTATAAAATGGGATCCTTTCACTCTCCTCTTACACTCTATATATATCTAATCATTTTTACATAATTAATTTTCTATCAGAAAATTAATACATATTTACATATATGCTGCATTTATTTCTCCAAGAATAAAATCTACATATGGAATCATTACAATATATATTTTAAAACCAAAAGAGGTATATCCTGACCAGGCTCACCTATATGATTCTTTTGTTTTCAATATCACACAACACCTGACCTATTATATATTTTTGTTTTCCACATATAATTAAAAAGGCATATATTGGATAAAAATTTCATGATCCAATATCTAATATATGCCTTTTCAATTTAAGGTTTATTTATGGATTGCTCTATTGAATATATATATATTAAAAATAAAGAAGGCATCTCCTGACCACGAGCACATGTGCTTTTTAGATGGCAGAGCGCCATCTAGTGGAGCAAAAATAAACAAAACCTTTTTTAGCTTGCTCCGTGATATTTGGCCAACTCAGGAGATGCCTTCATTATTTTTAATATCAACACCTGACCCACTTATCTTTTATTTTTTTCTATTGTTTTTTTCATATATATATATATAGGCTCGAATGAGAAAGGGTGTTTAAAAAAAAGAAACACTATCGAGGCTATTAGGTTACAACTACAACATTTTGGCGCGATCACAGTAGTGGGAAGGCGCAGCGAGTAGAAGCAAGATCGAATTTTGAAGGATTAGAGAAAGCTCCTGGCAGTGGGGTTACCAGGGACGTGGTAGGAACTTGGCTGGGGCCAGTGGGGGCCGTAGCAGTAGTAACTTCACAAGTTCTACAAGTTTTGACGCCAGAGTCATGGTTGGTTGGGAAACGGACGGGTAGTGGACCAGGATAGGTTTCTGACTGGTCAAATTTTACCTCAAAGTAAAGTCTTTTGACCACGGTCTTCCGCCTTGATTTCTTGCCAAGGGCCATTATGTAGTTGACCTCTAGCGGCTGGCTAGGAGGGGAACTTATTGTGGAGCGTCAAATATTTAGCTCCATCTTCTGTGGCCCATAGCTTCAGTGATATGGGCTCGTCGCGTCTGATCCTTGCGTCATCCCAAGAGATGCTATTCTGGGGCGTTCTACCTCCGTTGTGGCGATCAAGCCGGACGATATTCGCGAAATAGCACCAGTCTCCTGGCCGCCAGGGATGGGGACATGACCCTAATTGGAGGCCATCGTTGTCCCATAGCTCCATATCGAAATCGCTGTTCAATTTTGTTAGGTCGAGTTTTTTCAACTTTGGGTGTCGGGGACGAAAGCATGCACAGAAAAGTCGTGAGAAAGACTCCATTCTCTTAGATAAGTACTATCAGAATTTTGTTACAAACAAATAAAACAAATCCTTTGTTGGATTGGATTGACCCATGAAAATTTATATAGATCGATTCTGAAAGGAAATTGATCTATAAATATGACAGGCGACCTATATATATAATAAAAAAGTAAAAACAAATTAGACTAACGAAGTTTGAACCTTGTCCAGATTTCACATTTCTAAGATATTAGAAAAGTAAAATTTGTAAAATTTAGAATTCTAATAGTTTAAAGGCTTCCATAGACGAGAGAACAAATTAGACAAACATTGAAAAAACCAGCACATCATTCCATCTACTCTATCCCTGGGAACTTTCTCACAGTTGATATTTGACCCACTAAAATTGGTCAACAAATGGTATTTTCTGTGATAGTAATAATATACAGTAGTAATAGTATTGGTAGTAATAGTGGTTAAAGAGATAGTAGTATTTGTGGTATTAGGTATGATATTTGGGGATAATGGTATTCTTCTTCTTTTTCTTATATCCACTCAAACTATAAGAATCGATTCGATGACAAATCCACAATAACAATTCTGGAAAACTGAGAATCCCCCACAATGGGACCCTGGAGGCTACGTTAAAGGATTTTCGATCAAGTGTAAGTGCAGAAAGTGTATGTAAGTGCATCAAGTGAATTGTAAGTGCAGCTGTAATCTGCCATCATGTGGCTGTTCCATTTTCCCTGGTAATCCCCTGGTGATCCATCAGCCTGCTTCATACTCATATAACACAAAATATCAAAAATATTTTAGTGGATGAGCAAGTAATTCATTTTTACTAACAATTTCCAAATACCAAGAACCATTCCAAGTTTTGAGAAGATTGTACAAAGTGACTTATGAACTCTCTACATCAGACCAAATCAACCCAACAAGACGCCCCACAGAAGAACCTATAGTGACTTTCATCTTTCAACTAAAGTCCTTTCTCCCGTGAATACATCAAAGCAGATATTAATGATAATATATATATGTCATAATTTGTTTAATATCCAAGATGTATACTTTCTTTTCGCCAAAATAAATATGTAAATATGTTAAGCCTGTGTTAAAATGTAAATATGCAAATTCATCCATCTATAAAAACTGTACAAAAATTAACGTGGCAGACATCGCGGGCGAATGCTACGGCACATCGCAGGTGCGCTGCTCAATTGGCTGGAACTAATTCTTGATTGCATGTATAACGGTTGCACCTTTCCATTTGATCACGACATATATACAAGGTATGTCCCATAAGTTCCCGGACTGGGTCCATAAAAAATAAATAAATGAAAAATGTAAATAAATTTGACAGTTTATTATAGAAAAATATCTGGCAACACGGTGGTACCAATATCGAGGCGGTACGTGCGCGTGCGCCAAAGTTATTCTAATTTATTTAAAGGTTACACCTTGCGCTGCGGCGATTTTACGATGGAACAAAAATTGAAGCAGAGGATTTGCATAGAAATTTGTGTGAAACTTCAAATATCAGCAACCGAAACTTTTAAAATGCCTAATAAAGCATTCCCCAATGACCCCCCAAAAAGAACAACTGTTTTTGAATGACATTCTAGATTTAAAGCTGGCAGAAATTCTATTGAAGATGATCCTCGGCAAGAACGCCCAAAATGTGCAAAAAATCACCGATTTGATAAAATAAAATCCTCGAACCACTTTGCTGGAGCTAGAGCAAGACACAGGCATCTCTAAAACAACGATTGGAAGGATCGTAACCAAAGATTTGAAGCTCAAAAAGACTCCTGCAAAATTCATCCCAAGATTCCTCACTAATGAGCAAAAACTGTGTCGGCTTGCAACCTGTGAGAACATGTTGGAAATGACAAGAACGGATCCGGAATGGAAAGACAAGATAATCACAGGCGACGAGACATGGGTCTATGACTATGACCCTGAAACCAAGCGTCAATATGCCGAGTGGAGAGGTCAGGGTGAGCCTAGACCAAAAAAATCCAGGATATTGAAATCCAGAAACAAGGTGTTGCTGGTCGCTTTTTTGGATAACAAGGGCATTGTTCATCACGAGTATCTTCCTGCAGGCCAAACGGTTATTAAGGAAATGTATTTGGACATTCTTCGCCATCTAAGGGAAGCGATTCGAAAATAAATGCCAGAAAAATGGCCAAATGGTGACTGGATCCTACACCATAACAATGCCCGCCCTCACACAGCGCACTTGGTGACGAGTTTTTTTGGCTAAAAACGGGACAGAAATCCTACCTCAACCACCCTATTCCCCAGACATCGCACCAAATGACTTTTTCCTGTTCCCCAAACTTAAAGCAGTTCTAAAAGGAAGACATTTTGACACCAGGGATGACATAATAGAAAAATCGCTGTTGGCATTGAAGAGCATTCCAAAAGAGCTCTATAAAAACTGTTTCGACAATTAGGGGAAACGATGGCGCTGGTGCGTTGAAGCAAGGGGGGATTACTTTAAAAAGTTTTAATATATTTTTTTTTTAAATATCTTACCTTTTTTTTATGGACCCAGTCCGGGAACTTATGGGTCACACCTTGTATAATGCTATAAATATTTGAAATCGCAATTTATTATTTTCATATAATTTTCAAATTATTTCATTTAACATAGATATTTAACATCATTATTAATACGCACCATCTTTGGTTAATTACCTTTTGTTTTTGCTCTACACTAGAAATATGGTTCCGAATAAAGGCATAAATACATATCTTCTCAAAAATGAGTATTTATTTTACACTTTAAAACAGGTAACAAGGTACATACAGAAATTAATACGTAAACATATTTTTACCTATTTTCAAAATTTAAATGAGTTTTTCAAAATTTGAGCGTCATATATTATGTAAATGTTTGTGATTAAAAATTCCTTCAAATTTTCGCTGATGTAAATATGTTACCTGCAAAAATGAAACAAGGGCAGGTAAATGTAGTCTTGGTTATTCCTATTATCAAGTATGTCCCCATCGCTTTTAACTCTCCTGACCGATTGTTGAATAATTGGATCGGCCATATTAGAAGATCAATTTAGAATTAATTTCTGAGTGTTAAACTAGTTATGTAAATATTAATGAAATGATATGAAATAATCAACATTAGGCTTGAATTCCAATAGTTTTATTATAAAATTTTGAGTTGACACCAATCTTTAAGAAAAAAACAATGGTTGCCTGTAAAGTCGGTTTTACGGGCGAAGATTTTACGTGACAACGGTAGAATATTTATTGATATGAATATAATTAAATTGCACAATAGGAACAAGGAATTGAATGAAAATAAGAATTGCACAAATTTTAATTATAGAAATATATTTTGTTTACTAAAACATTGTACATGTAAACTAAAACTTAACTAATTCCTATTTGAGTGATTTTGTTGAGGATAGGACGATGATAGGAGAAATATGAAATGAAAGGAAGTGTTTCTGCTGTAATGTGTCTTGCGAAAGTCAAGTCGATAGTTGTTCCTTTTAACGTAGTTGACTTAGAAACGTTTGATACGCAATCAAGATTATACGTATTTTTCATGAATTTAAGAAACGAGTTGTCAGGCTTTACGTTTTTGTTAAAATCACCACACAGAAGAATCGGTATACTAGAATCAACTTGCACGAACGGTGGCACGTACTGGCTGTTGTGAATGTACGGACCGAGTCCTTGCCATAGTAACATTCCAATATCCTGCATACTAGCTCCTGGATGAATATATACAGCACCGAGTATAAACTTGAAGCTAGTATTAGCGGCGAAGCAAGTAACTTCAGTCATGCACATGTCACCCTTGGTTTTAATGACACGAGTTACGTCTGTAATCGCAACTTGGAACACTTCCGCCGTAGATGTCGATGATAATTTACGATAGATCGCCACTCCACCAGCCGCGTTGGTATTTGAAAATCAAAACACTTATTCAGATCGAAGGTTCAAATTTTTGCTAAATAAATTTGAAATTAAATAAAATTTGTAATTGTAAATGATGAAGTTGAAAATTAAAACATTTACTTAAATTAGATGTTAAAATTCTTGCTCAACACAGTTTAAATAAAGTTTTCTTATATCTGCCACTTTTTCTTAATATTTGTAATTTTAAAGAATCAATTCGAAAATCAAAACATTTATTCAGATCGAAGGTTCAAATTTTTGCTAAATAAATTTGAAACTATTTAAAATTTGTAAAATAATAATTAATTAATTAATTAATTTTAAACTAATAATTTACTTAACACTATCAACATTTATCAATAGTATGACATAACCTATAAACTCAGTTCCTCAACTTTTGTGTCAATCTAACAATTAATCAATCAATCATAGTTTACGATAATGAAATATCAGTGTACAATTATTTACCTTTATTGTTGTAGTTGTTGTAAATGACGAATCTAAGCACTCCACATTTTCACTACAGACACAGCTGACGATACTTTAACCACACGTGTGAACTTGTATTATGACGCTTTCTTGTTTTTCCAACGCCAAGAACGTTCGAGAAAGACAAAGACAGAGACAAGCATGCGCCGATTCAATGCGCCTAATTCTCTAGCGCTGCGCGCGCAGCACTCTCGTTCGATGACTCATCGTAACGTTACCGGGCGTTACACTTTTTCATAAGTGACTCCCAGCCGCAACCTAATTTAAGACGTTGTCACGTCAAAAAAATTGTTAAGAATTTTGAATCGTTGGTTAAATATTAGTTATATATAATATTGGATAAATATTGAATATATATTATAATGGTTAAATATTGGCTATATAGGTCTTCACACACCAATTATCCACGTGATAGACGCCAGACATGGCTCAGGTAGAAGACAACGTGGATTGTAGATGCTCCAATAAAAAGAAGCAGAATATGGAGAGTACGCCATAAGACAGGAAACATCATTGTCGAGGCGAATCGAATGTTAGGCGCCGAAGGACAAGGCGCCATGAATGGTAGGCGAGCTAGACAGGAAGCGCAGAAGATGACAGATGGCCCAGACAGAAGAAACCGTAAATGAAAGATGATCAATAAAGGAGTATCCAGGATGGTAGATTTCCCCAGAAAGCGGCGCTATGGATGGTAGGTGCCCGAAAACGGAGGCGCCATGGATGCTAGTTAGCCCAGTATAAAGATGAGGTGAATAAGTGGCAGATCAAGATGGAGAAGAAATTGTTTCTTGTTGACCCAGAATGAAGACGCTGTAGATGGGCGGCGGCCCAAGATGGAAGTGTCATGGATACTGGTTGAGTCAAGAAAAGGGGGAAATGGTTGGGTGACGGCCCAAGATGGATAAGTCATGGATACTAGTTGGGCCAGGAGAAGGAAGACGTGGTTGGATGGTGGCCCAAGATGGATAAGTCATAGATTCTTGTTAGCCTAGGATGAGGGTGACGTGGATGGGTGGCGGCCCAAGATGTAAGCGTCACATAGGTTCAGTTGTCCCAGGATGAAGTCGAGGTAGATGGGTGGCGGCCCAAGATGTAAATTTCATGGATGTTAGTTGGACCAGGATGAGGGTGACGTTGATGGGTGGCGGCCCATGATGGAAGCATCATGGAATCTACTTGGCCAAGGATGAAGGTATCGTTGATGGGTGATGGCCCAGGATGATGGTACTTCGCATGTCAGGACGTGCAAAGAATGGTAGGTTTCTCAAACATGAGTAGCTGTGGATAGATCAAGGCAGAGAATTCTCAGGATGCTTGATGTGGTCCTAGGATGATCTTTTGATGGAAGTGACCTAGGCAGACAACAACTAATACGTTATCGAATTATATAAGTGCTTAGAAAAACAAGTAGACTAAGTTATAAAGCCATAAAATTCACTTAATCTCTGAAAAAGAAACTCAATTCTAAGAGTTAACACCGCTTATTACAAATGCCCATTGCTCTATCTGCATGCGCCAATAATAAGCTGCCAAAATAGGAAGGCTTATAAGCTTCTACTCACCAGCATTGCTATTGGTTGGCATCCCAAAAGGCTGTAGCTGCACTGTCTTGTGCCCCAATCAACAGGCAGCACAGCTCTTGGTTTGTCCAACATATGGCGACTCAGGTATTGATGCTCCGACCAGCAGGCGTCGAAGATTCTCTGATCAATATGCGCTAAGTTCTTGATGTTGGATCAACAGGCACTGAAACCAATAATGCCACACCAGGCAGGTTTCACAGAGCTTGATGCCTCGATCACTAGGCATGGCTGATTCTGATGCTCCTACCGGTCAATGCTCCGAAATTCGGGCATTAAATATGCCTCCATAGATATGTCCTCTCGCATCTAAACACCAAAGAAACTTGTTTTAAATATCCAATTCAACATATAGCTTATAGAAATAATTATCAACTACTCATATAAGTTGCTATTTTTAATCGGCATTCTTATGTTTAAAGAATTTCACAAATGATCAGCGTAATCCTTCATAGCATTACTTCTATTTTTGAAAATAATTCCCGCGTCTTATATTTATAGAGTCTTCAATATAGGATGCCTCGACATGAAACTGACCGTGGGATCTAACCGCAATTCTGTCTTATTTAAGTTTAAAAAAATATGGTAGAAATATAATGTCCCTTAGAAAGAAAATGCGTTAATCTCTATTAGCGCTATATCATAGGAAATATATTAGGTGATGGCCGAGTCGCTTTATGGAATCTTTAAGATCCAATGAGGTAATCAGTTGTCGAGAAGAAGCAGTAAAATATATCCTTTACCCTATTTAAACAATTGTTGCTTATTCCCCAACCATGTACAAGTCCTAAATGTACCCTCACATACAATAATAACATTAGTGCTTCGATCTCCTATGTTTGAGTTACCTTTTTAACAATTTCAATTTGAGGTCATTCAGCATACAACTCAAAATGTTATAAATTCTTTCACAATTGTTCAAAATGTCATTTGATTTGAAAACACAACACAAGCGAATTTGAATACGAAGGGCCTTACTAGTGTTATTTCATGACTTGTGCCAAACAAGGTAGCAATAAAATATGCTATCCCAGTTTAAATAATATTTTAATCACTTTATCATCATAGTTCAGTTTAAATAAGATTTGAATCTTCCTTCACATTTTCAGTTCTCTAACAACTACGCTAGGTTAATTACCCCCATTTTAAAATATTTAAAACCATCATATTTTATAAATAATTACCCAAATAGTTATTTACTACTCAAACGATTAAAAAGCGATCATAGAATTTGCCTTACAGTTTCAAATATATTTAGATAGCAAACAGCTTTGATGATCTTTTTTTATTGTTAATAAAAATAATTAAATATAATGTACGTGCTCTGTGTAATCGGTATATTAAATTGTATATTTGCTTCAAAAATTGTTCTTATATAAAAACACTTGTTATCAGTCATTTAAATCTTTATTAAAGGTAGTTCAGTATGCCTTAAAATTTTCAAATAAAACCAGCTAAGCCATAATAACTTCTATGTTGATTTGTATATAAATTCGGATATTAAAAAATCGGTACCTAATTTATTTATCAGGTTTTTATATTTGAAAAGAGATAATCAAAAAGTGAAGGAATTGGTACATAAGTAATTCAGAATTAAAATATAAAAACAGTAGGTACTTACTTATCAAGAACAACGATGTCGGGTCCTTCCAGCCAGAGAGAAGGAAGTGTGGGAGTATGTGGATGTCAGTATCCAGGTCTGGAGGATGTCGGTGGATGTATGGAGGTGGTATGGGGGGGAATATGGTCTATTGATTGAGCGCGATTATATTAGTTGAGCGTTAATCTTAGAAGTTGATAGATTGCTGAAAAGGTCAAGGCAGAATAGATTTCAGTAATTCCCTTGAATATTTCTTTTGTTAATGCTTTTCATGGATGAAAGGTGAGAGATGAATAAGTCAATGTTTATTAACACATTCTATAAATCCGTTGATATATTTTGTCATTATTCCAGATTATAAGATATAGTATGGCTCTTATGGGTTGTGAAGTTGATGGGTTTACACGATGGATACATGGAATGAAAAGGGTATTGATGTTCTTCCATTACTGAGAAGGATGTTATAGCAATAGGTTATCCAGACTTCTGATAGGATGGTTCTTTGATTATTAGGGACTAAGTGATGTGGGCGAGTATAAATAAGTGAGAGAGTGAGCTCGTGGATATGAGATGAGCTATTGGGGTTGCCATTGCTGTAATAGCCAGGATATACTCTATAGATGATATTATACTGCTGATCAATATGGTTGCTATATTGCTGCTGCTATTGGTAGTGGGCCCAGATTAGGGAGGGGAGGAACCCGTGGGTTTGATATGAGCAATTGGGGTTGATATTGCTTTAATTGCCAGGATATACTTTATCGATGATATTACTTTCTGCTCAATATGGCTGTTAATTCATTGCTGCTATTGAAGTGGGCCTAGATCAGGGAGGGGAGGGAGCCCGTGGTCCCCCACTCCACATCTCTGTGAAGTAAGGGACAACAGGGCTCCACACCTACTCTAACAACTGTGGGGGTGGAGGAAACCGTCTCGAACTCTAGCTGTGGCAGTCGGAATGTGGATGGAAGTGGGGTGAAGTCTAGGGGTAAATCTGGGGAGTAAGGGGGAAGGGGAAGTGAGGTGGAATGGCTGATGAATGATGACCTGTACATTTGGTCCGTGCAGAAGGCCGGTGTTATGGGGAGGTGTTTGGGCAGGTCATGGGCTCTGAACACTATCTGTTGGCGTGGGTTGGGTGTTGGGGGTGGTGGGGTGTTGTCTGTGAGTGTGGGTTTTGGCTTCTTCCTGTAACACCAATATGTTCTGTCAGCTGTTTTGTTCAATTTCTCTTGTGAGGGGTTTATTGCAGCTCATATAACACAACAAATCTGCTCTATTTGTTTTTATTTGGAATGTAGATTCTTGGACTAAGTACAACAGCCATTACATCAACTCACAATTGGATGCGAGTTTACTCTCGATTTAGATTTATTTAGGATGTAAATTTATGGTGTAAATATTTCAGCATCTAGTATATCGCACAATAGACTTCACACAAAGTTTTCTATATTTGATTTTGTTTGGTATGTACATTTATGGTCTAAGTACTACAGTATATATTGTAACTCACAATAGAGTACAAGTTTGCTCTATTTATTATTATTTTTTGGATGTATATATATTTTTATGGTCCAATACTCAATAATTCATTGTAACTCACAACATACTAAAGTTTATTATCTTTAGTTTAATTTAGGATGTAAATTTATGGACTAAGTACTACAGCCATTACATTGACTCACAATATACTACAAGTTAACTCTCGATTTAGTTTTCTTTAGGACGCAAATATATTGTGTAAATATTTCAGTATCTAGTATATCGCACAATAGACTTCACACAAAGTTTCCTACATTTGATTTTGTTTGGTATTCAAATTTATGGTCAAGTATTACAGTATTTAGTAACTCACAATCTACTATAAATTTGCCATCTTTGTTTTTTTTAGATGTAAGATTATATGGACTGAGTACTACAGAATTTATTTTGAGAAAAATAGCATTTCCTGATTATGCAATTAAAGGTTGCTGATGGCTTGCGTCATCTATCGGAATAAATATCAACTAATCATTGATTTTTAAATATTCCAGAATTGGCAATATAGAATTTATTTTATGGTTCTAAGTTAACACCTGATGTTGCAACATATACATTGTAATTTGTATGTCTCTGTAGAACAAAATTTTATTTTTGAAGCTAACTCCATGTGAAATTGATACATATAAGATCAATTTTCAAATGAATATACCATGAAGGAGAGTATTAAAAATGTAGAAGGCTGCCTGAAAGATATGAAAATACAGTCCTAAAATTCATATCTCTGATAGATGAAGATTGAACGATTAATCCCCCTAAATTAGTGCAGAATATGCCATGAACATGTTAAAGATTGGCATAGAACAAGTGGGAGGAGATCACTTGACTTCAGAGGAAGAAACATAATCCAATTTTGTATATTTTCATATTGACTATATTGTAACAATTTATTTATTATATTTTATGTACAGATTATTAATTTTTGATATATATATTTTTTATATTTTGTTACTCTCTCTCTCTCTGGAAACTTCCTTCATTGCTTATCTGGTATCTTATAAATGTTGATTTTGTTCTTGAATTAAATAAATTGCTGTGTCATTCTGAAGTTTGTCTTTACCAATTTTCTACGTGACAATATAATACTTTAAGTAAATAGGCATACATATATAGAATGTATGTAATGTATTCTCTCTTCCACTTAAAATTTAACATTTTTTAATCTACTTTTCATAATTACTTTTGTTGCATGTTTTAATATATTTGTATATATGGTGTGTGTATCTAAAGAAAGAAATGCATCTTCAATTTACATAAGAACGATGCCTCCTTATGTCTATAACTCTGGTAAAAAAAATTTACTAGTGGCTGTAAGGAATAGGCCCCACAACACATGAGAAGAATATTTATATACATGAATATTATCCTATCGCGCAACTTTTTCTAATAATTTATATATTTATAATTGTATGCAATTCTGCTGTCCTCAAAGTTTATGTCCATAGTTCTTCTAAAATACCCATTCCAAGAGTCTAGCATCAGTATCACTATAAAAGGAAGATCGAAAAATGCAATATAACAGCGGTATGGTAGATTAAACTGACGAAACCGCTGGGAGGGTTCACCACTGATGAGCCAGGCCCTCCCATTAATTTTTCCATTGCAGTAAGGGCAGTAGAAAGTGTTTAATTTTTGAAAGAATTATACGCGTCTATATTAGTTTCGGATTTTCATAACAGATGGCGCGCTAATGCATCATTTTTTTTAAACAAAATTTGTTTGTGTGCAATAATAAAATTTAAAATATTATGAAAATATTTTCTTCAGAGCAATGGAGAAAGTATCATAATATTTTGAATGTATCATTGACGATTTAGGCGTTTTACAAAACTATTTGTTTTGTGAATTCTTCTTTCCAATTTTATCCAGATATTTGATAATTTGGATTTCAACGTTCGAATATTTTAAAGTTATTTTTGAAATCACTCATATAAAAATTACTGAAATATACTTTAAGGAAAAATTTGAAATTATTTTGGATAAAAAACAATGGTTGCCTGTAAAGTCGGTTTTACGGGCGAAGATTTTACGTGACAACGGTAGAATATTTATTGATATGAATATAATTAAATTGCACAATAGGAACAAGGAATTGAATGAAAATAAAGTTTTCTTATATCTGCCACTTTTTCTTAATATTTGTAATTTTAAAGAATCAATTCGAAAATCAAAACATTTATTCAGATCGAAGGTTCAAATTTTTGCTAAATAAATTTGAAACTATTTAAAATTTGTAAAATAATAATTAATTAATTAATTAATTTTAAACTAATAATTTACTTAACACTATCAACATTTATCAATAGTATGACATAACCTATAAACTCAGTTTCTCAACTTTTGTGTCAATCTAACAATTAATCAATCAATCATAGTTTACGATAATGAAATATCAGTGTACAATTATTTACCTTTATTGTTGTAGTTGTTGTAAATGACGAATCTAAACACTCCACATTTTCACTACAGACACAGCTGACGATACTTTAACCACACGTGTGAACTTGTATTATGACGCTTTCTTGTTTTTCCAACGCCAAGAACGTTCGAGAAAGACAAAGACAGAGACAAGCATGCGCCGATTCAATGCGCCTAATTCTCTAGCGCTGCGCGCGCAGCACTCTCGTTCGATGACTCATCGTAACGTTACCGGGCGTTACACCTTTTCATAAGTGACTCCCAGCCGCAACCTAATTTAAGACGTTGTCACGTCAAAAAAATGTGGATTTTCTATTTGATTTCAGAAAATAATTCTAATAAATATATATTCAAAATATAAATTTCATGATTATTATATATTATATATCTAATTATATAATATATATTAAATAATATTTCTTTATATAAATAAAAAATAGATTAATCAAATATGAAATTTATCAAAACAATTTTGAAAATTCGTTTGGGAAATATTTTCGATATTTGAATCTGAGAATCAAGTTACTCTTTCACTGAATTTGTCAAATAATTGTTTCTGATACTCATCATTTATCAAAACGGAATTCGACATCAAATATATATTAACACAGCATTAGCTGAATGAGTTCCATTATGTACTCACTTTTTGAAACATTTAAAAATCTTGCCAAGTTTGAAGCAACCCATTTTCGTCAGCTTTCGATAACTTATTGTTATTTGTGAGAATTATTAGAAATAAAAAGTCCTTAGAAACCCATATTTTGACCCTCTATCAATTATACCATCATCTATTTGGATAAGGGACCCCGGGTAGATATCCTTATTGAACACTTCGATTTCTGCAGATTTTTTTTTGCTTATCCCTAGTACACGTGGTACAGGCAATGATAATTATGGTGGGTAGAAATTGGCGACTGCTTTTACTGTAAGTGCATCACATAGTGTGCCACATGTCTACACATATGAAAAGCAGTTCGACTTTGCACTTACAAATGTGCCAGAGCACTGTTTGTTTACTTGCACTCGCTGGATTTCTGCAGATACTTTCACCAATCCAGAGAGTACAATTACTCCAATGGGGTTCTGACATCTAGTTAGTACAAGTTCTAACTACTTTCTACAAGTGTGGACAGCCACGTGGTATTCTTGCACTCAGAGCGATCATAACACTCCTTGATTATTATGTCCTATACTCTGCAAATTTGTGGAGTATAGCCTGAATAAAATACTAAACTATATTATTATTATGACTAATTTGGATTTTTATTATTGTTAATTTAGGAATTTTTATTATTATAAACATGTTAATGTCACGATTGTGCTGTAAGTGCGATACATGTCTACACATGTAAAAAGCAGTTCAACTTTGCACTTACAAATGTGCCAGAGCCTCGTTTGGTTACTTGCACTCGTTGGAGCTCTGCAGATATTTCTACCAATCCAGAGGCTGTGCCAGATAGTTAGTACAAGTTCCAACTACCTTCTACATGTGTTGACAGCCACGTGGTATTTTAGCACTTGGAGCTATAATTAACCCCATGGTTATTATTTCCTATACTCTGCATATTTGTGGAGTATAGGCTTAATAAAATACCGAACTATAATTATTATTATTATTACTAATGAACTTATTAGTGTTAATTTATATATAGCAATCTATATTATTATAAACATGTTAATGTCACGACTATAGCTGACACGTGTAAAACATTTCAATATTTATAATTAATGAGGCAGAAATGAAATATTAGCATATTTTAGTCAATCAATTTGTAATCAAAATTCAGTCAGGTGGCAATTTTTACGGTCTAAATTAAAAAAAAAAAAGTTTTCACTACGAGAACAACTGTGAAAACATTAGCGGGATAAACAGACATGAGAATCAATTTTACTGACAATCATTTAAGCATCTATTTTTAAAAGGCGACACTCCGCATTTTGAAAATTCATTTTAGTATACAATTTTAATATATTTGTGCTTAAATTAAAAAAAAATTATGATGTATAAATTTGTCCATTAAGTTCATAAATCGAATTTTTTAATGAGTATTTTAACAATAAAAGTTTATTAAGAAAAAGACATCTTCTGATCGTGCCTGTACAGCACACATTTGCCCATATCAAGCCCTAAAAGGCTGTCGGGGCGTGTTGTTTCTACAACGGAAGTGTTCTGTTGGTCTCCAATTTTGTTGTTCCTGGAGCTCCTCTCTTTTTCAAACCCTCTAGACCTGGGTTTATTCTCTCTGTTTTCGAACTGAAATTTGGGCTCTGCAAACCTTCTTGGAAAGTTGAGCAGCGAGGTAGTTTCAATTACAGCATGATGGCTGTTTGACTTGCACCTTGTTGTACAAAGGAGCGAAGATGGCGGACGAAAATCTGTGGTTTACATCAGAGTGGAATAAAGATGGTAGCGCTAAGATATTACGTGGAAGGTCCTGGTCGCAGGATTTGTGGTCGGACTTTCATGAAGTGCCAAAGGCTCCACTGGCTTCAACTGCGGCGTTCTTCGACCATCCAGCTTTGTCGCACTTCCACAAAGAGCCCAGCTCTGTCACGCCTAATTGGATCTCCTCTGTAGCCCCAGACAGTCTGGCCTCTTCGCAGCAGTCCATCACGCTGTCGTATTGCTGCTCACTATGATTGGCGATATTCGCCTGGATATTGTCAGATAATATCCCGTGTGTAGGATTCCTTCACGGCACATCTGGTGACATTCTCCCTCCGTCTACTTGACTTGAATCAAAGCACTCGTGCCACAGCAGTTGTCGGGGGCGATCCGTTCGCTCTTCTCCACTACACAAAAGGTCTAAATAATTTCCTTCTCCATTAACCATTTCCAGTGATATCAATCACACCATATATCTTCCGTAGAGCATACTTCATCTTGACAAGCTTGGCTTCTTGAGCGTCCTGCCATCGTGCGACCTTCTCATTCAATACTGCTTATTCTTGCTCAATCTTGCTATGAATAATTTAATTAAAGAGAGGAGAACTCAAATGTGTGTGTGTGGGGTCTGATTGTTTCGCTGCAAATTATGGTTCCACTGACAGCCAGAATTGTCTCCACGAACAGATAACCCCACATCTGACACCATTTGTTATCCCGTCGCTGTGTCTGGAATGCGAAATAAGCACGCGGAATAAAGATCTCTGTTCAAATCTTCCTTATTTACCTTCGTTCATTCAAGAAGAACAAAGTAAGTAACATACAGAGAGCATTATCAAACAGCTGTCTTTAACAATGTGGAGGAGGATTCCACTCCTGGCTGTCATAGCTGGACTTCTTCCTTCCTGACTGCTCCGCCCGTCCCTTCAGCTATTCTTGGGGATCAACATAAGTGGTCCAACTGACCCTGCTAACAATCACGGAGATATCAAAGCTTTCTTTCGGACATCGTCGCAACCTTTTATTTGGAGGGCTGGGAGTCTGAGAAAATAAACGTAAATATTTCTCAGTAAGGAAAGTAATGTTCCTGAAAACCTAATCCAAAATATTATATGAAAGGTAAAATTTTTATGCAAGAAATTCAATTGCAAATCTTTTAAAAATGACATTTGAAAGCATTCACTTTCTTTTTTATTATTATTTTGTAAATATTTCGCATCAATATATTTGTTACTTTTATTTTTCTCTTTCAATGTATTTGGTATATCTGCATGCTCTACACGTGTTTGAATACCTTCATAAACTGGAAAAGAGAGCCATTGTGAAATTATTTTCCTCATCAAAAGATCTACAGAGGGAAACTGCAACTTTGGAAATAAAAATTTGAAAAGTTGTGGTTGGCGTTAAATGATATTTATTCCTCATAATTACCTAGTTAATTCTATGATGTTTTAAGTGAATAAATGGCACCGTTTCTATCAGGTTGTTTTGAAGCCCAAAAAAGGGATGAAACAATACCACCATTTGGAGGAGATTAATAGAATCGCCGAATGTCGAAGTCCATTTGTATGAGGAAAGCGAAGACTAAAACGCGGCTGATTCCACACTCGTTTTTTGCAAGGATACGCTAACCTATACACCGTGAATTCTGTAGCAACTGGAAATACGTCGGACCTGGAGGCTGTTGGGTTCTGCGCTGCCTAGAGTATAGGAGCGTCATCTATGCTTCCTTCCTGTGGGGAATCTGTATTAGGCTTGTGGTCTTAATAAAGCTATATGTGTGTGGAACAAAAACATAATTATAATTGTGAGCTTAACCTAGATGTTACCTACTTTTTAAAACTATTCAGTATACATTTTTTAAATTTTCTGCGCACTGATAAAAATATTGTTGTTTTGTTTTAATCATAAACTGTTTTTGTTTTAATTATAAGCATATTTATTAAGCCATTATGTAATGGTGTAAAAATGATCGAGAATATTTTGCCAATGATTTTATTATAGAATTTTGATTACAATCCAATGAGGTAATGCGCTGAAATTTTGAATTTTTAGGTCTATGCTTCTCATCCAAGCATAGAGGTACGCAAACAGCACATCCACGAATCGGGAAGGAGGTGCCATGGATGGTAAGCAGCCCGGGCATTAGACGTTGCTGGTGGTGAAGGCTTCAGGCAAAAGGTGCGAAAAATGGAGTCCATCGAGAGGAAGAGTCCAGGATGATAGGTGAGTTGTCAGTGGTTGTTATCAGACAGGTAATGGTGCAGATACTGCAGATGGTCAGTATCCTAAACAAAAAAATTATCGAATCATCCCAGCTGTTTATGACAACAAAGAGCAAATGCTCAAATTATAGAAGGATAGCAAATAATGAACGCCTTAATATATTCAAAACATTTGAAATCAAATAGACTAGGGCAAGTTCTAAAAACATTGATGAAGCTGGAGGCAGCTCTTTCTGTTAAAAATGTACTGCAACTATAATTTATGATAAAAAAAAAAGAAGTTAGACCACTCACCAGAACTGAATGTGGTTGACATTTCAAGAAGCTGTAGATGCAAGTGACTTGTGCCCCGTTCAACAAGCACCGCAGCTCTTAACTTGTCGACCAACAGGCGTTGCAGTTATTGGTGAACTGAACAATAAAAACCGCAGTTCGTTTTACTCCGGCCCAACAGAAGCGGCAGTTATTGGTGCCCCGTCCAACAAAAGCCGACTTCCTGGTGCTTTGATGAATTGAAGTGGAAATTTGCAGTGCCTTGATTAACAGAAGTCGCAGTTCTTGGTGCCGTTACCAATATAAATTCCACAGTTTTAGGTGTCCAGATTAAGAGAAAACGGGTCTTGGTCTCCGACCAATAGAAATACGGATTTTGGCGCTCGATCAATAGAAAGCAAATTTTGGTGTCCAAATCAAGAGGAATCTCAGTTATTCAGATTTGAACATAAGGCAGTCGACGTTTCATGGCCTCGTCCAATAGATAAGCCGCAGGTTTTGATATCACCACCAGCAGACATCTTAGATATTAGTGGTTCAACTGAAAGAAACACAGATCTTGATGCTCCAGGCATTAAAAATTCTTCCATGGGAAGCTGTGCCAGGCTTTCCCAGATTTTGATATCTAAATGAACAACAAAATACCGATTATTTATAAATATTTTAAATTCTCATATAATATTGTGTGAATAGTTAGTTTATTATATAATAATATTGGTTAGGTTTTTAAAATATACTTATAAGAAGTACCTTTGTCTCATTGATAAATATATGTATCTATATATCAAATATGATATCAAAATACACATTGTAACAGAATTACAATTAGGATTCGACATATGTTATCTTTAAACATTTCAAATCCATTATTAAATACTAGACTGTACGTATATATATATATACACTGGTCCGCAAAATTAGAAGAACAACATATTTTTTCATTTATCTCAAATTTTATTGAACATTTATCAATGGAATTTTATACACTAATTTATTATTCCATTATTGATCAGAATACCCGAAATCAAAGAGTTCTAACACGTATTTTATGCAAATTAGCCGGTCAAGCAATGATCTTCTTGCAGTCAGTGCATAAATATCTTGGATATTGTTGTTAACATGGGGTGTGATCGCCTTTAACTGATAGACAGGCTCTACATCGGTGACCCATACTAAGAATTAGGGAGTTTATCAGCTCCTGTGGAATCAACGCCCACTCTTGTGTTTAAAGCTGTTTCTAGCTCATGAGTGTTTCTAGGGGGGGTTGGAGGGATGAGATCCGCCGTCCTAGGTTGTCCATACATGCTCAATGGGATTTAGGTCTGGGGATCGAGCTGGCCAATTCATCCGAGCAATTGCATCGTTTCGGAGAAAAGTGTCGACCACACCAGCCCTATGTGGACGGGCATTATCATCCATTAGAAGAAAGTTTTCTCCCATTTCCAATGCTTGAGGCATCACATATGCTGCAAAGATCTCGTCCCGATACCTCTGTCTAGTCAGGGTTCCGTGCCGAAAAATATGGAGTGCTGTGCGACCGCCCAAGAAGATTCCAGCCCAAACCATAAAACCTTGGCTTCTGTAGGGATCCCATTCAACCATATTACGGGAATTATTTCAGGTTCCTATCTCTCTCCAGACAAAGACACGACGAGAATCGCTGTTTAGAGAGAATCAGGACTCATCAGTGAACATTACACGCCTCCATTCATCTGGATTCCAGGCGACATGTTGTCTGTACCAAAGTTTCCTTGCTCTCTTTTGAGGTGGTGTCAATGGCACACAAATTATTGGTCGTCGAGCATAGAGGCCCTTCTTGTGAAGACTTCTGCGTATTGTATCAGTTGATACTAAGACTCCTGTAGCTGCATTGAGGTCACTTCGTAGTTGCGATGCTGTCATTCTTCTATTGCGACGCACAAGGAGACTCAAATAACGGTCTTGATTTAACGTTGTGACCCTTGGCCGTCCTTGTCCGGGTGTTCTGGCAACATTAGCTGTCGTTTGAAATTTTTTCCAAAGCCTTGAGACAACGTTTCTTGTCACTCCAAGCCATCTTGCTACTTCTGCCTGTGATTGACCTGCTTCCATCCTTCCAATAGCTTGCCATTTTTTTCTTGTGATAGATGTTGCCTATAAGCCATGAAAACTTTACAAAGCCAAAAGGTTCAATAAAATTCTAGTGGAGCGTAAAATTAGGACGCTTTGAGAAAGACTCAGGCACGTGCTGGAGGCGGAGTCAACGTAGACGGTGGTATTTTGCATATTGGGAACAACTTTATTCGTTTTTCTGTTTTACATACTCTCTTAATTCATGGAGGCTTTTGAATATACCAAAACTTGATATATATCCCTTAATATAACTTTTCTTTTTATTAAACATGTGTTGTTCCATTAATTTTGCGGACCAGAGTATATTGCAAGTAGCTAGTGCAGTTAGATATGTATAGACTAGTGAGCTAGTGTAGAAGTCAATAAAGTAGGCACTTACTTCTTTAGGAAACGACGTCGTCGTCAATTGTCTCCGTTGAGGGAGATGAGGAGTGGGGGTATGTTGATGTAGGTGCCCATGTTTGCGAGGATATTGTAGGTGGATGTATGGAGGTATGGGGGAGAGAGGGACTATTGATTTATTTAAAAGTCTATTAATAAAAATCTTCTTTATTGGTTGATGGTTGATTGTGGAGGTTGATTGGTGGCAAAATTGGAAGTTTTATTCAAGAGATATCGTCAGTATATTTCTTTAGGTAATTTGTATGAAATCATTTCGTTTATGAAAAGGAACAGAATGATGGGGTGAAATATTGTTATTGTTTGTTTGGAGATATTCAAATATTAAAATGCTGATGATATAAGACGAAATTAATTGTTTTTTGCTAAAGGTTTGAAATATAATTTTTTGAGCCAAGTTTATGAAATGACAAAAATGTTATTATTCATTTTACCATTTTTGGGTTTGATATAAGACGAAATATAATGAAAGCGATTGCTGCTATTTCCTGGATCTTATCTATGGATTATCTTATATTGCTGTTAAATATGGTTGTTACTTCATTGCTGCTATTGCCAGGATATTAACTCTAAATAATATTATACTGCTGCTCAATTCGGTTGCTATTTCACTGTTGCTATGGGAAGTGGGCCTAGATGAGGGAGGGGAGGGAGCCGGTGGTCCCCCACTCCACATCTCTGTGAAGTAAGGGACAACGGGGCTCCACACCTACTCTAACAACTGTGGGGGTGGAGGAAACCGTCTCGAACTGTAACTGTGGCAGTCGGAATGTGGATGGGAGTGGGGTGAAGTCTAAGGGTAAATCTGGGGAGTAGGGGGGAAGGGGAAGTGAGGTGGAATGGCTGATGAATGATGACCTGTACATTTGGTCCGTGCAAAAGGCCGGTGTTATTGGGAGGTGTTTGGGCAGGTCATAGGCTCTAAAGACTGTTTGTTCGCGTGGATTGGGTGTTGGGGGTGTCGGGATGTTGTCTGCGTGTGGGGGTTTTGGCTTTTTCCTGAAACATTAATAAGTTCTGTCAGCTGGTTTTACAACAATTACTGCTGTGGGATGTCTATTCTAATGTAAAATCTGCAAAATATTCGGTTGATAGAAGTACAGAGAACATTCTTTTATCGACACCTTCAGTTGTGGACCATCCTTAATTACCTTTTGAGATATTTCCAATTTCATAGTTGTAATTATTTATAATCTGTGAAGAGGGCTAATATTTGTTAAGTTATGAAAACAGAATTTGATGTGGTTATTTTGAAGGCCTGGATTGCTTTAAGAATTATTTGATATTCAAATGATATTTTATGTTCAGTTCTATATCGATTAAATTAACGAATTAATAAACATTCCTATAATAATTGTTTACTATAATGATATTTTTTCGAGTATTTAATCCTTATTTACAGAACGAAATACAGACACAATCGTTTAATCAAACACCTCAGTTGTGGGTTAATGCAACAATGTAGCAACTGTAAATAAGTATATATATTAATTTATCTGTAATTAAATATTAAAACTTAATTACTATATGAATAGTAAATAAAAGAGAGTAAAATGTTTTAAATAGGAATAATACTTAATATGTGCTAACTTGATATAGTTTTGCATGGCTGAAAAAAAATAATTTACATGTGTTGAATAAAAGGTTTTCTTCTAACCAACGGTTGTGAATGAATTCTGATTACTGGATCGCTGATAACACTTACAACAACAACAAAACCTTCTATTAAGATATTTTTACTTATATAGACTATACCTTGAATCCAAGATGAGACACTAAACAATAAAAGAAAGTATCATTAAGTGTGTAAATAGGTATACAGTCTTATAATGGAAAGACAATAACAACTATTTTGTATGTCTTCTAGTTATTTATCTTTTAATTTCTAGAGATTTTCTCAGCTTATCTAATGAATTGTAAAATTTAGTGAAATTATGTAAAATGGTATTTGATTTCAAATTCGTGTCCTATTGGTGATTTATGGTATCGTGTTTTATCTCTTGTAGAGAGAAGGGCTTGTATATTAAAGTTTTAACAGAATATTATTAACATATTATTAAAATTTTTATATTTTATTACTCTATAAAATCATATTAATGCAGTGTTCAAAATAAATTGACCTGCTATATATATTCACCATTGTCTCTCCTACTTACATTATTCTAAGTGACAATATAATATATAAATTGTTTTTGAAAAGGTAGAAATAGAATTCGGGTAAAAAGTTTCTTCAATTCAGGTTTTGCAAGCTTTCGAGAAAATATTCTGTTCTTTAACGAGCAAATACTTTTTTTGTATAATATCAAAAGGATCGTTCTACAATGTTAAGCGTATTTACGCAAGTTTGGCCTTAAATACCCATTTTTTGGTTTCTCAAGAAGCCTCTGGGACAAAAAAGATTTCATGTCGCAGTGGTACAGCCTGCTCCACGCTGACGAGCGCCAACAGCTCGAAACACGTTCGTGGTTGGATTTTCTTGATTTATAAAGAAATGGGTTGGCTGAATGCATCAGGGAACAGGCTAAATTAACGTTTAGTTGATTTCTGTTTTTACTAGATGGCGCTCTGCCATCTAAAAAGCACATGTGCTCCTTGTCAGGATATGCCTTCTTTGTTTTTAATTTCAATACCTGACCTTTTAGTTTTCTATTTTTTTCATATTTATATACAATATATAACATTAATCCACGTTTAAAATTTAATTTTCCATATTCATTAAGTATATTTTCAAAATGTTGCTATATAAGGAAAATTTTAAATTATCAATATTTCAGACAAGAACTAATACATTTTATACTCCATCAATTATTATTTTGTATAATACTTTGATAATTTTTTATGTTTGGGAATATTTTTATTCATTAAAAGTTTTCAATTTAAACATTGATTGATGAGATATATTGGAATATTTTCTGAGAAGATATAAATTTAGTAATTAATATAATTTCTTGATGTAATATTCTAGTAATTATATTGAATAAAGGATCGTTTTGAAATATAAAGCCATGATGGAATACATGACAATTTATAGCCTGATGAAGATGTTTTGGAATGACCGAGATCTTACTTTTTAAATCTCTTAAAAATCTTGCAGAAAGTAAAGCATCCCATTTTCGCTAGCTTTCGTTTGCTTGATTATTTGTTATTGATTCACTTGTAAAACAAAGACTCCTTAGAAACCTTTTAACTATTAAAACTAAAATATTCGATATATATAGAATAACATAGTATATGAACCTAAATATATCTGAAAAACATAATATTCTTTATATATACATATATGTCATATTTTATATGTTATATGTTGTATATATAAAAACAGCAAACCCTTGTGTAACTACAAAATGGCGCCAATATAACGGATACCCGGGAGAAAAAGGGACGGTGAGCCAGGATGGATAGTATAAACAAGAGAGACTTATAAACATATTGGTCGTGGCAGTCTCTGATGATGACCAGTACAGTCCCAGGACTGCCCCTTAGTCTCACCCTCCTGGGAACCACCCCCAAACCGAAGTAACCATGTCCTATGCGTGTGCTCTTCTCACATCTTCAGGCTAGTGCGCCTCCACTTCCGGGCCATGACTGCATATTGAATGAGTGGTCCAATATGACATTGTCGGCCCCTCTTATTTACAACATGTACTAAGTATAATATTTATTGGGTTCGCTAGCTTAAAAGAGTACACATTTTCGAGACCAAGATCATTCTAGTTAAACATCCATTTTTATCTATTTTATCGTATGTGTGTTCCATCAATAGTCAGCGAGATATTTGAACAATAAAAATCATTATTTTAATACCACAACCATATAACTTAACTCTCTAAATAACACACACACAGATAGCTAACATTAATTAACATAACAGTAACAGAGTCTGTTGACATTAATTTGTAATTTGAATATAATAGGTATGAGAATGTATATCAAACACACACACACACAAAAGCCTTTATTAAGACACACTGGGAGAATGTGTATCTTTAACCCCCATTTTACAATTATTATATGTAAATATACTTTTTGAAAAATTGAATTTCAATGTGTGTGCGTGAAAATTGGAATTTTAGGAGGTTTAAAAAAATTTAAAATAAAAGGATTAGCGCTTAAAATAACTCGCGGTGTCTTCGTTTTACAGGAGTCATGCGCTAATAAATCCTTATAAATATTACATTATTACATATAGTCCTTTGTTCTTGTTTGGCCTCCTCTATTGCTTTAAGTTTAGAGTTTAACTGTCTATGATACTCACAACATACTTTAGGCACTTTATGATTGTTTCTCTTCGCACACTTTACGTTATTGCTTCTTTAACAGTCTCTTTTCAGGTTAAATACAAATACAAACCTATTATAGAAAGAAGATTGTGAGGCGAAGGGTTTCTTTCAGGTTTTTTATTTAGCCGAGCTTTGGAGCATTTCTGCCCTTCTACAGGAGTAAAAAGAAGAACGTTTGAGAGAATATATATTGTTACATCATGATTAATGGCGTATTTCTTATATTAGTTTTAATATATTTGAAATTTAAATTATATATTTATTTATTTTTATATAAAATATTCTATGATATTTATTTAAAACAGATTATTAATTTATCATCATTTGTATTTAGGTACACTGTGACTTCACTGCTCTCTTTGATGTGAGAAAATAAATAAAGGATTCTGGTGGCTACTTAAAGAAGACTTATCTCGTTATTCCCTTTTATAAATTTGTAGGATGGTTGAAACACGCTCTGGTAAGATGCAAGACCCAGCACAGGAGAGAATCCAGGCTGATGAGTCTGCCAAGCCGCAACCTGGTGTAACAATTGGTAGAGATGCTAGTTCCGACCCAGTTGTCCTGAATCCCAACATCGACATCCCCAAGTATGATGGAACGGAAGACCCTCGCCCATGGATTGAATCTCTTGAAGAAATTGGCTTCTTGTACCATTGGGCAGACTACATTATCTCTCGTTATGCCGCCATGAACATGACGGGAAGCGCTAAAACCTGGTTGAATTTACACAAAGCTAGTTTCACGAGCTGGGAAAATATTAAAATCCGCCTCATTCAGGATTTTTCTTTGGACGCGAATAAAGAAGAACTTAGAATGAAGCTCAACAGAATGCAACACTGGAATGAACCAGCAATCAGGTTCGCGGAAGACATTCTAGTGTTGTGCAACAAGGTTGACCCCGCAATGGAAGAAGAAACAAAAATTGAACATGTTATTGGAGGACTGAAAAAAGAGTACTCATTCGCGCTCTACCTGAACCCTCCTAAAACGACCGATGACCTTCTTGTCGTGTGCAAGAAAATGGATTCTTTTGAAAAGAAGTATCTGGAACGTGTGGAGAAATCCAGAAACCTATATAACGGTCCACGCTATTCTAGACCCCAACAACAATCGAGGTACGTGCCGCCGACTGCCGCACGAAACTACCAGACCACTTCCAGGCCCCAAGCCCCTGTTTCCAATAATTACAAGAACGACTCCCATCCTACCCCCAGACAGTATCGAAACAACTTTCCCCAGCCCTCTACCCCTAGACGTCCTTATAATCCTAACTTTGTGCCGAAACCAAACCTTCAGAGAAACACTTACAATAAAAGCCAAGAAGTGAGCAAAAATAGGACGGAAGATGGAAGACCAATCTGCTTTAAATGTAACAAGCCAGGGCACGTGGCCCGTTATTGTAGGGTCAAGTTTATAAGAATCCTAGAAGAGGATCCAGCAGATACCCAAGAGAAGGCCGAAGAAAAATGCCAAATGAATGAAATATCAGAGAAATCAGGACCTCGGCTTTATGCTGATGTATGTCATAGCACACAGACAAATATTCCTACCCGGAATAGATATTCCGTGTTGGAAGATTTAAACTAAGCGTCGCGCCTGAATCTGTCAATCAAAGCAAGTCGACCATAAACGGAATCAAGAAGTTGGACCCTAAATACAAATTAAAAATTAATGTGGACAAGATAGGGACTTTTGAAGCTTTGGTTGATACAGGTGCTGACCTCTCAGTGGTCGACCTCAGAACGGCCCTCGATACAGGCCATGGTATAAGTAAACTCGCAAAAATTTGTGCAGGACCCGATGGAAAAAAATTGGACATGGTAGGAAGTATATTTTTAAATATAAAAATTGATGACGAAACATTATCACACAACTTTGTGATATTGAAAACGCATTTACGGACATTAATTCTTGGGAGAGATTTCCTTAAGAAAATGAACGCAAAAATAGATTGTAAGCAAGAAACTATAAAATATGATTTGACGAATAATCATGACGAAATCAATTTTGAAATGTTGAAAATAAAGAGTGCCAAGGATTCCATTGTACCGGAATGTTCCATGAAATTGATCAAGGCATTGGTAGAAACAGAGGATGGAGAATATATTATCGAGGAGAGCAGCAAAATGTTTCAAACAAATGGACTTCGTCTAGCAAGAAGCTTGATCAATGTTATAAATAGGGAAACACACATCTGGATAACTAATCCGTATCCTCGACCGTTAAAAATAATGAAAAACCAAACATTGGCTTTTGGAAGTAGTCCAGCGAAAATAAATGTGAGTCGAGAAAGAGAGGTAGAAAAGAACGAAGAACCTAGATTCCAAATAAACGAAAATCTTTCACCAAAGGAACAGAAGGAGTTAAAACAAGTTTTAGAAAGGTATGGAGATCTTTTTTCATCGAGATTAGGGAGAACCAATTTGGCAAAACATCGGATAGACACAGAAGACGCGAAGCCAATTAAACACAAGCCTTACCGGGTAAGTGATAAAGAACGAGATATTATAAAAGAGCAAATTGACGAGATGCTTACAGAAGGCATAATTAGGCCATCTTCTAGCCCCTGGTCTTTTCCAGTAATATTGGTCAAGAAGCGAGATGGTAAATACAGATTTTGTGTGGACTACAGAAAACTGAATAATGTGACAGTAAAAGATGTCTATCCGATCCCTAGAATAGACGAAGTTATGGATACTCTCCAAGGATCTACACACTTCTCAGCAATAGACCTCAGATCTGGATATTGGCAAGTTGAAGTCAAAGAAAGAGACAAAGAGAAAACAGCTTTCACTACAGCGCATGGATTATATGAATTCAATGTGATGCCTTTTGGACTTTGTAACGCGCCTGCTACCTTTGAGAGAAATATGGAGAATATGCTTGGAAATCTGAGATGGCAAATTTGTTTGTGCTATCTGGATGATGTTATCATATATAGCCCGGATTTTCCAACGCACCTCAAAAGACTTGAAGCTGTTTTTAGATGTTTTCGTGAATCTAATTTAAGGTTAAACGACAAAAAATGCCGATTTGCTTTTGAAGAATTGGAGATTCTCGGCTATATAACGAGCAAACATGGTATAAAACCCGCGGAACATAACATCAAAGCTGTCAGAAATTTTCCTCGACCCAAAAAGGTCAAAGAAGTACAATCCTTTTTGGGAATGTGTTCATATTATAGAAAATTTATCAAAGACTTTTCAAAAATTGCTGACCCTTTGACCAACCTTATAAAAAAAAGTGTATCATTTACCTGGACAGAAAGACAAGAGGAAGCGTTTCAAACCCTAAAAACAGCACTATTAAGTCCACCAATTTTAGGTCACTTCAATCCAAATGCACCTACTTATGTTCATACTGATGCGTCCAACATCGGCATAGGTGCAACACTTGTCCAAGACATCGGTGGTGAAGAGAAGGTGATCTCATATTTGAGTCGTACCCTAAGTAAAGCGGAGCAAAATTATTCAACCACTGAAAAAGAATGTCTGGCCGTTGTCTGGTCAATGTCAAAATTACGACCCTACCTTTATGGAAGACACTTTAAAATAGTAACAGACCATCACGCCTTATGCTGGCTCAAAAACTTGAAGGATCCAACAGGTCGATTGGCAAGATGGGCATTGAAAATTCAAGAATATGACTTCGATATAATACATAAATCGGGAAAGAAGCATCTGGACGCCGATGGCTTATCTAGGGGGCCCTTACCAGAAACTGATTGGGATGAGGATTTTGAAAGGCTATTTTTAAATCAAATAACAGACGAAGAGGATAAATTTATCGAAAGTGTTAAGAAAAACCTTAATGGAAGCAGGCGATCAATTGCGCAAAACTTTAAAGAAGAAGATGGATGCCTCTTTAAGAAAAACCCGAACCCTGAAGGCAGGGCGTGGTTGCTTGTGGTTCCAGAGAATAAAAAGAGAGAAATTATGAAAGAATATCACAATCATATGTCGAATGGCCATCTGGGCGTCGCCAGAACCATGTACCGAATAAAGAGTAAATACTTTTGGCCATCCATGCTAAAGGATGTCTCAGAATTCGTTAGGACGTGTCACCTTTGCCAAAGTAGGAAAGGCTCAAACCAATTACCTTCTGGACTACTACAGCCCATCCCCCCAGCCAACTTTCCTTTCGAAAGAATTGGAATTGACTTTGTTGGTCCACTACCATCTACGAAAAACAGGAAAAAATGGATAATCGTGCTGTCGGACTACTACACTAGATATGCAGAAACAAGAGCAGTCTCGGAAGCAACAGTGAAAGAAGTTTCTAAATTTCTAGTAGAGGATATTTTTCTTCGGCACGGAGCCCCACAATATCTTATTAGTGACAGAGGCTCTCAATTTACCAGTAATTTAATGAAAGAGGTGATGAAAACATGCAAGATTAAACATTGCTTCACAACGAGCTATCATCCCCAGACTAATGGATTGACAGAGCGGTTAAATAGAACATTGATCAATATGCTCAGTATGTATGTGAACACTGATCAGAAAAATTGGGACGAAATACTCCCATTCATCACTCACGCTTACAATACTACAATTCAGGAAACCACAGGATATTCTCCCTTTTTCCTGATGTTTGGAAGAGAACCCACGTCTCTTTTGGACGACAGGAATATCTCGGTGGACATTGACAAAGATGATTATGATGAATACATAAAACATCACTTAGACAAAATAAACAGAACAAGAAAATTAGTTATTAACAACACAATAAAGACTCAAGAAAGAATGAAAAAGAACTATGACAAGAAACACATGGAAAGAAGCTACGAACCAGGAGAATTAGTAGCAGTTTGGACACCAATTAGGAAAATAGGAAAGTGTGAGAAACTACTGAGAAAATATTTTGGCCCATATAGAATATTAAAGAAGCTGTCCAACGTAAATTACTTAATTGAACCAAAAGATAATCCTGGCCAAGACCCATTGATTGTCCATGTCTCAAGAATCAAACCCTATTTTGAAAGAATTGATGAGGTCAATCACGAGGACGTGACGACCTCTGGAGAGGGGGAAGTGTTACATCATGATTAATGGCGTATTTCTTATATTAGTTTTAATATATTTGAAATTTAAATTATATATTTATTTATTTTTATATAAAATATTCTATGATATTTATTTAAAACAGATTATTAATTTATCATCATTTGTATTTAGGTACACTGTGACTTCACTGCTCTCTTTGATGTGAGAAAATAAATAAAGGATTCTGGTGGCTACTTAAAGAAGACTTATCTCGTTATTCCCTTTTATAAATTTGTAGGATGGTTGAAACACGCTCTGGTAAGATGCAAGACCCAGCACAGGAGAGAATCCAGGCTGATGAGTCTGCCAAGCCGCAACCTGGTGTAACAATATATACATACGTTTATATTGAAAGAATCGCATTAAAAATATATATATATTTGAACGAAAGGAAATATATATTTGAATATATAGGAGCATATATATACAAAATTGTAATTAATAGAAAATAAACTATGGAGGAAATTTGTACAAGAGCGACTATTTTGATATACAAATAAAATAAATTATGATGCATTAGAACGCCATTTTTTATAAGAAATTTGAACCATTTTCAACGCAATGTTTCTTTTAAAAATTAAACAATTT
Source organism: Cordylochernes scorpioides (assembly GCA_030710605.1). NCBI lineage: Eukaryota > Metazoa > Arthropoda > Arachnida > Pseudoscorpiones > Chernetidae > Cordylochernes > Cordylochernes scorpioides. The sequence goes on from CP092864.1 coordinate 194,002,781, forward strand.
TCTACTGCTCTTATTGCAATGTGATAAACTAATGGGAGGGCCTGACTCATCAGTGGTGAACCCTCCCAGAGGTTTCGTCAGTTTAATCTACCATACCGCTGTTATATATTCAATGGAGACTATGAATAAAACCGAAAGAGCAATGTATTAAACTATGAAATATGTGTTGAACTATGAAATAGGGGAATGTATTAATCTGGCAGAGTTCGATGCTTCAATTATTAAAATTAGGTTTTTCAGATACTATTAATTCTAATATTAAGAGGGTTTGTAAGCGTAAGCCATACCCCATATTCATTTATTTTAATTATCAATTATTTAAAACATATAATAACATTTATTGCATTTATTATACAGAAAATGTTTATTATATTTTGAGGAATTAAATGAAAGATAATAAACCCAAATAAAAGATTAATAGTAATATATTTCCAGTGTATGTTGTAAAAACCTATATATTTCCCTACGGTATGTATACATGCTACTGATTAAGCTTAAACTCTTATACTCCCATTACATAATTCAATTATAGAGAAATGTTTCATCAATATAAAAATACTCGCTGTTTGAAGCTTTATTTCGACAGATTAAAAAGTATGTCGTTTTGTTTGTTATAATCAGATGAAAGTTTTATTTAACCTATATGAGATGGTGGGAAAATGATAAAAAACACATTTTGCCAATCATTTTATTATAAAATTTTGATTGAATTCCAATGAGGTAAGAAGCTAGAATTTTGAAATTAGTTCGATGGTTTATAACATCAGATAGGTGCGCCAAAGAAGGGATCCATGACTCAGGTAGGAGCGGCCATGGATGGTTAGTAGCCCAGGCGAAGACGCTGGTGGTGGTGAAGGATTCAGTCAAGAGACGCCATCAATGGTGAAGTCTGTCAGGAGGAAGAGTCGAGGAGATTGGTGCATCAGTCATTAGTCGCTGTCAGGCAGGCGTTGGTATACAGATGGTCAGTATCCTACACAAACGAATTTTCAATCACTCAAGAAGTTCGTCAAAATAAGAGCAAATGTGTTCAAACAGGATAACAAATAATGAAAGCTTTCAAAACATTCAAACATTTGATATCAAATTGGCAAAAGAATATTCTAAAGAAAGTGGTGAAGATGAAAACAACTATTTCTCATAAATATTTATGGCAATAATAATTTGCAATAGAAAAAGAAGTTGGACACTCACCACAGAGCTGATGCTGGTTGACATTCCAGGAAGCTGTAGATGCGAGTGACTTGTGCCCCGTTCAACAAGCATCGCAGCTCTTGGTTTGTCGACCAACAGGCGCTGTAGTTCTTTATGCTTCAAGAAACGGCAGTTATTGGTGCCCTGTCCAATAAGAGCCGACTTCATGGAGCTTCGATGAATAGAAATGGTTGATGATGCCTCGGTTAACAGCAGGCGCAGATCTTGGTGTCCAGACTGATGGAAGTGGAAGTCTTGGTGCTCCACTAAATAAGAGCGCAGGAATAGATGTTATGGGTAGGTCTAGGTGGCCCAATCGATAAAGGCTATAGTTCAAAGTGCCCAGACAGGTCTCGGTGCTCCAATCAACAGAAGGACAGGTCTTCTTGCCCAGATCAACAGAAGCATCAGTTATTCAGGTTTGAACAACAGGTGTCGATGTTTCAAGGCCCTCACAGTAGATGCCACAGGTTTCAATATCACCTCAAGCTAACGCCTTATATCTTTTTGCTCCAACTGATAGGAACACAGGTTTCTTTGCTCCAGGCATCACAAATGCTTCGACGAGAAGTTGTGCCAGTAAAGGCTGCTCCAGAATTCGACATCTGAATAAACAACAACAAAAATATTAATAAATACTTCATGTGGAGAGGTAGTTTAATATAAATTTGATGGTTAGTTTAAAAATACTCTTATATGTGATACTCTTTTCTGATTAATATATTATTAAATATGACATAAAAAAAACACACACAATGTTAGAACTATAAAAATATTTCACATTTGTTGTATGCACGCCCACAAACATTTTTAAATTGATTATTAAATTCTAATATATATTGAAGTATATATTGTTTAAGTTGCTAGAGTAGAGGAGAATACATGCACACTAGTGAGCTAGAGTGGAAGTCAATAAAGTAGGTACTTACTTCTCTAGCAAACGACGCCGTCAATTGTCTCCGTTGAGGGAGATGGAGGAGTGGGGGTATGTTGATGTAGGTGCCCATGTTTGCGAGGATATTGTAGGTGGATGTATGAAGGTATGGGGGAGTCTATTGATTTTATTATAAAGTCTATTGATGGAAAATTCTTCTTCATTGGGTGATGTGGATGATTATAGAGATTGATTGAAGGTAAAATTGAGAATGATTTAAGTGAAGTTGTCTGTATAATTATTCAAGTTATTGGATAATATCATTTCGTTGTTGAAAAAGAAAATGATTGATTGTAAAATATCATTATTGTTTGGAGATATCCAAATATTGGTGTATTATAATGATGTATGATGAACATAAATATGTTTACTGAAAGTTCAGAATATCAAATTTTAATACAAGTTCATGGATACAAAAATCTAATTGTGATCAATATTAATTGTGATCAATATTAAGTTTGAGATGAGCTGATTTGGTGGAAGGGGTTGCTAATGCTACTATTGCCAGAATACTCTTTATATATGATATTACTTGCTGTTCAATATGGTTGCTATTGCCAGGATATTCTCTATGACTGATATGATATACTGCTGCCAAATATGGTTGCTATTTCATTGCTGCTATGGGGGGTTGGCCTAGATCAGGGAGGGGAGGGAGCCCGTGGTCCCCCACTCCACATCTCTGTGAAGTAAGGGACAACGGGGCTCCACACCTACTCTAACAACTGTGGGGGTGGAGGAAACTGTCTCGAACTCTAGCTGTGGCAGTCTGAATGTGGAATGGAGTGGTGTGAAGTCTAGGGTTAAATCTGGGGAGTAGGGGGGAAGGGGAAGTGAGGTGGAATGGCTGATGAATGAAGACCTGTACATTTGGTCCGTGCAAAAGGCCGGTGTTATTGGGAGGTGTTTGGGCAGGTCATGGGCGCTGAACACTATTTGTTGGCGTGGGTTGGGTGTTGGGGGTGTGGGGATGTTGTTTGCGTGTGCGGGTGCTGGCTTTTTCCTGAAACATTAATAAGTTCTGTCAGCTTGTTTCACAAAATTTCCAGCTGAGGGATGTCTATTCTAATGCAAGATCGGCCACATTTTCAGCTGATAAAAATACAGAGACATTCTTTGATCAACACCTTCAGTTGTGGACCATCCATAAATACCGTTTGAGATATTTCCAATTTAATAGTTGTGATTATTTATAATCTGTGAAGAGGTAGAATATTTTTAAAGTTATGAAAACAGAATTTGATGAGGTTTATTTGAATGCCTGGATTGCTTGAAGAATGATTTGATATTGAAATGATATTTTATGTTCGGTTTTATATCGATTATATTAACAAATTAATAAACAAATCTATATTAATTGTTTACTATAATGCTATTCTTACGAGTATTTAATCCTTATTTACAGAACGAAATACAGACACAATCGTTTAATCAATCACCTCAGTTGTGGGTTAATGCAACAATGTAGCAGCTAGAAATAACTGTTGTAGTTATTATAATCTAAAGTATAGAATATATATTAATTTCTCTTTAATTAATTATAAAAACTTAATTACTCTATGAATTGTAAATAAAAAACAGAGTAATAATGTTTTGAATAGGAATAATACTTAATATAAGCTAGACTGATATAGTTTTGCATGGCTGAAAAAATAAATAATTTACATGTGTTAAATAAAAAAAAGGTTTTCTTTTAACCAACGGTAGTGAATGAATTCTGATTACTGGATCCCTGATAACACTTAACAACAACAGAACCTTCTATTAAGACATTTTTTACTTATATAGACTATACCTTGAATCCAAGATGAGACAGTGTACAATGGTAGAAAGTATAATCGAGTGTAAATAGGTATACAGTATTATAATGTAAAGACAATAACAACCATTACGTGTCTTCTAGTTATTTTACTTTTATATTCTAGTGATATTTTCAGCTTATCTATTGAATTGTAGAATTTAGTGAAATTATGTAAAATGGCATTTGATTATATTTAAACTAGTGTCCAACTGGTGATATATTGTATCGTGTTTTCACTCCTGAAGAGAGAAAGGATTGTATATTTTAACAGAATATTATTAGCACATTATTAATTTTGATTATTTTATTAATACATAAAATTATTAAGAAAAAGGCATCTCCTTATCGTGCAACTGAAAGTTGCTGATAGATTGCACCATCTATCGGAGTAAATATCAACTATTCTCGTTGATTTTTAATTATTCCGGAATTGGCCAAATACCCATTCTTAATTAATCAAGAAAAGCTAACCACGGACGCGTTTCAGGCTGTTGGCCCTCATCAGCGTGGTGCAAGCTGTACCTCAACGACCAAAGAATTGGTCATTAAGGCATCCTGAAAAATCATGAAACGGGTAGTTAAGGCCAGAATTGCGTGAGAACGCTACACAATGTGAAAAAATAGTACCAATGTAATATTGTACTGGGATAAGGTGCATGAATTAAGAAAAAGGCATCTCCTTATCGTGCAACTGAAAGTTGAATATTGAAGAATATATTTATTCCGATAGATGGTGCAAGCCATCAGCAACTTTCAGTTGCACGATAAGGAGATGCCTTTTTCTTAAATTATGCACCTTATCCCAGTACAATATTACATTTGCACTATTTTTCACATAAAACTATATTAATGCAGTGTTCAAAATAAATTGACTTGCAATATCCTCACACACCTTTGTCTCTCCTACTTATATTATTCTACGTGCCAACATAAAATAGATATTGTTTTTTATTAAGATATTTATTCCAACCAATATTTAAGGGATAAATCAATTACATATATAGTTTCATCTCTTTCTCATAAAAACGTATTCACAATTCAAGCAGAATCACATGCTGTGGGTGAGCCACACTGCTATGCAATACCTTTTTTTAAAAAATCATATGAATTGAAAAAGTTATAATGATAAAATTTTCAAAAATCATTATTTATAAATATTGAACATATGTAATGAATATATATACTACTAAATGTGTACTAGAGATTATAAAGTTATGAAAGAATAGATGATTTCTGGCCACTTTATGTTATCAGAGATGTCTGCCATATTCACTATGATCAGAAAATCCGAGTCCTTTTTTGTCCAGTATCGCCTTTGCTATTTTTGTCAAGTCACTACTGCAAGATAGTTATTCTGTGTTGTATTGAACTTAATAATTTAATCACTTCGAATAATAATTGATTTTTCTTTATCAATTTTTAGTGAAGTTATTTATAAAATAAATGTGTTATTAAAAATATATGACTTTGGTCGAAAACCTTTACGTGTTTCGAAATTCCGCTTTTTTGGTGGTTTTGGTGTTAATTTGTTCAAGCACTTCTACATTGGTTTCTTGAGAAATCAAGAAATGGATATTTAAGGCCACACCTGACCTTTTTAATTTTTATTGTTTCTATTATTTTTTTCACATGTTAAGCGTATTTACGCAAGTTTGGCCTTAAATACCAATTTTTTGTTTTTCAAGAAGCCTCTGGAACCAAAAATATTTTTCATCGCAGAGGTACAGCCTTCTCCATGCTGACGAGGACCAACAGCCCGAAACGCGTTCGTGGATAGTTTTCATTGTTTTATCAAAAAAATGTGTTGACCAAATATATCAGGCAACAGGTTAAATCGACGTTTAGTTGATTTCTGTTCCACTAGAAGGCACTCTTTCATCTAAAAAGCACATGTGCTCCTGGTCAGGATATGCCTTCTTTGTTTTAAATATCAACACCTGACTTTTAGTATTTACTTTTATTTTTTCACCTTTTATTAATTCATGTTTAAAATTTAATTTTTCATATTAATCTATTGGATATTTTCAAAATGTTGCTAAAAAAGGAAAGTTTTTGAATTATCAATATTTCAGACAAGAACTATTACATTTTATACACCATAAAATTTTATTTGGTATAATATTTTGATAATTTTTTATGTTTGGGAAAATTTTTCTTCATTAAAATTTTTCAATATATTAAAACATTGATTGATGATATATTGGAATATTTTCTGAGAAGATTTAAATTTAGTAATCGATATAATTTCTTGTTGTAATATTCTATTAATAATTTTGAATAAAGGATAGTTGAAATATAAAGCAATGGTGGAATATATGGCAATATGTAGCCTGATGAAGATGTTTTGAAATGACAGCAATCTTACTTTTTAAATCTCTTAAAAATCTTGCAGAAAGTAAAACATCCCATTTTCGTTAGCTTTCGTTCGCCTGATTAGTATTTGCTATTGATTCACTTGGAAAACAAAGACTCCTTAGAAACCTTTTAACTATTAACACTAATTTATTCGATATATAAAGAATAACAGAGTATAAAGTTATATATATACTTAAATATATCTGAAAAACAATAATTATCTTAAAATACATATATGTCATATTTTATGTTATATGTTGTATATATAAAAAACAGCAAGCCCTTGTGTAACTACAAAATGGCGTCAATAAAACGGATACTCGAGAGAGAATGGGACGGTGAGCCGGGAGGGAAAATATAAACAAGAGAGACCTATAAGCATATTGGTTGTGGCAGTCTCTGATTGGACGTCCTCCCTCTCTGACGTCACCATTATGATATAAGCTGGTTTGCACTGAGCCCAGGAGACAGGCAGCAGAAGGAGAGTAGTTAGGACACCATGCTGACCGATTGACCAGAGCAGTCCCAGGACTTCCTCTTAGTCTCACCCTCCTGGGAACCACCCCCTAAACCATGGTAACCATGTTCCCATGCGTGTGGTCTTCTCACGTCTTCAGGCTAGTGTGCCTCCACTTCCGGCCCATGACTGCATATTGGATGAGGAGCCCAATAGAACATTGTCTGCTCCACTCATTTACAACATGTACTAAGTATAATATATATTGGGTTGGGTACCTTGAAAAGTAAACATTTACGAGAAAAATTATTCTATTTAAACATCTATTTTTATTTATTTTCTCATATGTGTGTTCCATCAATAGGCAGCGAGATATTTGTACAATAAAAATCATAATTCTAATACCACAACCTTATAACCTTTACTCTCTAATTGACACACACACAGATACTAACATTAATTAACATAACAATAACAGAGTCTATTGACATTAATTTGTAATTTGAATAAAATAGGAATGAGAATGTGCACATTTAACCCTCCTTTCCCAAATATTATATGTAAATATACTTTTCGAAAAATTGAATTTCAATGTGTGTGCGTGAAAATTGGAATTTTTCGGATGTTTAAAAAAAGGTGTGAAATAAAAGGATTGGAGCTTAAAATAACTTGCAATGGCTTCGTTTTACAGGAGGCATACGCTAATAAATCCTTATAAACATTACATATTACTTCGTTCTTATTTGTTCACCTCTATTGCTTCAAGTCTAGAGTTTAACTGCCTGTGTTACTTTCAACATGTTTTTGAGACTCTATCTGTTTCTCTTCACATACCTTTCGTTATTGATTCTTTGATAGTTTATTTTTAGGTTAAACCCAAATTCGCCAGTTGATATTTACAAACCTCTTATCAAAAAGAACAAAATCATGAGGCAAAGAGTTTCTTGTAGTTTTATGCGAGCTAAAGAGCATTTGTATCCTTCAAAAGGAATTGTCATAAGAACGTATAAGAGAATAAATGTTCTAAATAACTTTATTAGGTGCCGCTCAAAATGATTAACCTAGATCATCATATTTACAATATACTATGGGGGATGGTTAGGTACAGGGGTTCATTTACAATTATAATTTATATTGATGTCATTGGGTCCGGATTCTCAGGTCCTTGGCAATATAGAATAAATGGTTATATATACATATCTACACACATACATTTGTATTAAAAGATTGGTATTTAAAGAAATATGAATGACAAAAATATATATTTGAATATATAGGAGTATATATATCTAAAACTGTAATTAATAGAAAATAAACTATGGAGGAAATTTATACAAGAGCGACTATTATGATATACAAATAAAATAAAATTATGAGGCATTAATGCGATATCTGTTATAAGAAATTCAAACCATTTTAACGCTATGATTCTTTTAAAAATAAAACAATTTTCTACTGCCCTTACTGCAATGATAAAATAATGGAAGGGCCTGATTCATCAGTGGTGAACCCTCCCAGCGGTTTCTCCAGTTTAATCTACCATACCGCTGTAATATAATCAATAGGGACTATGAATAAAACCGAAAGGTCAATGCATTAAACTATGAAATAGGTGTGAACTATGAAGGAGGAATATATTAGTCTGGAAGAGTTCGATGCTTCAATTATTAACATTAGGGTTTTTTTCAGATTCTATTAATTCTAATATTAAGCGTTGTTGTAAGCGTAAGTCACATACCCCATATCCATTTATTTTAATTATAAATTATTTAAAACATATAATAACAGTTATTACATTTATTATACAGAAAATTTTTATTATATGTTGAGGAAAATAAAGGAAAAATTATAAACTGATATAAAATATTAATAGTAATATATTTCCAGTGTATGTTGTAAAAACCTATCTATTTACCTATGCTATATTTACATGCTACTGGTTAAGCTTAAACTGATACTCCAATTACATAAGTCCATTCTAAAGAAATATTTCAAAAAAAATAAAAAATACCTGCTATGTGAAGCTTTAATTCGACTGATTAAAAAATGTCATTTTGTTTGTTATCACCAGATGACAGTTTTATTAAACTCGTGAGATGGTGGGAAAAAGATCAAAAACACATTTTGCCAATCATTTTATTATAAAATTTTGATTAAATTCCAATAAGGTAACGGCGCTAAAATTTTGAAATAAGTTCGATGGTTTAACACATCAGATAGGTGCGCCAAACATAGGATCCATGACTCAGATAGGAGCGGCCATGGATGGAAAGTAGCCCAGGCGAAGACGCTGCTGGTGGTGAAGGCTTCAGTCAAGAGACGCCATCAATGGTGAAGTCTGTCAGGAAGGAAGAGTCCTGGATGATTGGTGCATCAGCCAATAGTCACTGTGAGGCAGGCAATGGGGTGCAGATGGTCAGTATCCTACACAAACGAATCTTCAATCACTCAAGAAGTTTGACACAATAAGAGCAAATGTTTTCTAAATAGAATAACCAATAATGAAATCTTTTAGAATACAAATTGATATAAAATAGGTGCAAATATCAATGCAAATTGATATAAAATAGGCAAGAGCAAGTTCCAAAAGCAGTGGTGAAGCTGAAAGAAGCTATTTCTCATAAATATTTACGGTAATGATAATTTGTAATAGAAAAAGAAGTTTGACACTCACCACAGAACTGATGTTGGTTGACATTCCAAGAAGCTGTAGATGCGAGTGACTTGTGCCCCGTTCAACAAGCATCACAGCTCTTGGTTTGTCGACCAACAGGCGCTGTAGTTCTTTATGCTTCAAGAAACAGCAGTTATTGGTGCCCCGTCCAACAAAAGCCGACTTCTTGGTGCTTTGATGAATAGAAAAGGTTGATGATGCCTCGGTTAACAGCAGGCGCAGTTCTTATTGTCCAGACTGATGGAAGTGGAAGTCTTGGTGCTCAAATCAATAAGAGCGCAGGAATAGGTGTTATGGGTAGGTCTAGGTGGCCCATTCGATAAAGGCTATAGTTCAAAGTGCCTAGACAGGTCTCGGTGCTCCAATCAACAGAAGGACAGGTCTTGTTGGCCAGATCAACAGAAGCATCAGTTATTCAGGTTTGAACATCAGTTGTCGATGTTTCAAGGTCCTCACAGTAGATGCCACAGGTTTCAATATCACCACCAGCTAACGCCTTATATCTTTTTGCTCCAACTGGTAGGAACACAGGTTTCATTGCTCCAGGCATCACAAATGCTTCGACGAGAAGTTGTGCCAGTAAAGGCTGCTCCAGAATTCGACATCTGAATAAACAAAAAAATTTTATTAATAAATACTTTATGTGGAGAGGTAGTTTAATATAAATTTGATGGTAAGTTTAAAAATACTCTTATATGTGACACTCTTTTCTGATTAATATATTATTAAATATGACATTAAGAAACACATAATATTAGAACTATAAAAAGATATCACATTTGTTGTATACGCTCACAAAAACATTTTCAATTTAATATTAAATACTAATATAAATCGAAGTATATATTGTGTCTGTTACTAGAGTACAGGAGGATACGTACACACTAGTGAGCTAGAGTAGAAGTCAGTAAAGTAGGTACTTAATTCTCTAGGAAACGACGTCATCAATTGTCTCCGTTGAGGTAGATGGAGGCATGGAAGTATGTTGATGAAGGTGCCCATGTTTGCGGGGATATTGTAGGTGGATGTATGGAGGTATGGAGGAGAGAGGTACTATTAATTTCCTAAAAGGTCTATTAATGAAATATTTCTTTATTGGTTGATAGTTGATTAGTTGTTGATTGGTGGTAAAATGGAAAGTTATTCAAGTGAAGTTGTCTGTATATTTGTTCAGTTGATTTACATGATATCATTTCGTTTTTTAAAAGAAATTGATTTAATGGGAAATATTATTATTGTTTGGAGATTTCAAATATCGAAGAATTATGATGATATAAGATGAGCATACATGTTTGCTGAAATTTCAGAATATCAATTTTCAATGCAAGTTCATAATGCAAAAATCACATTATTAATTGTGATCATTATTAAGTTTGAGATGAGGTGATTCAGTGGAAGGGGTTGCTAATGCTGCTATTGCCAGAATACTATTTATATATGATACTATAATTATGCTCAGTATGGCTGCTATTGCCAGTATAATTTCAGTATATGAATAATATTATATACTGCTGCCAAATATGGTTGCTATTTTATTGCTGCTATGGGGAGTTGGCCTAGATCATGGAGGGGAGGGAGCCCGTGGTCCCCCACTCCACATCTCTGTGAAGTAAGGGACAACGGGGCTCCACACCTACTCTAACAACTGTGGGGGTGGAGGAAACCGTCTCGAACTCTAGCTGTGGCAGTCGGAATGTGGATGGGAGTGGGGTGAAGTCTAAGGGTAAATCTGGGGAGTAGGGGGGAAGGGGAATTGAGGTGGAATGGCTAATGAATGAAGACCTGTACATTTGGTCCGTGCAGAAGGCCGGTGTTATGGGGAGGTGTTTGGGCAGGTCATAGGCTCTGAACACTATATGTTCGCGTGGGTTGGGTGTTGGGGGTGGTGGGATGTTGTCTGCGGGTGTTGGCTTTTCCTGAAACATCAATATGTTCTGTCAGATAGTTTCATAAAATTACTGCTGTAGGATGTTCATTGTAATGTACTATCAATGGACAAATTTTGGGCTGATAGATGTACTGCACGCGCGCGGCTATTCTCTGACTGACACCAATCCATTTGTCACACATAACTCTCTAATATCCCATTTAGTACATTTCTGCTTTCTAATAGCTATTTGTTAAACTGGACTTCCAGCTTCTTCCTCACTTCATATTTGCCAATTGATATTATTCTTAATCATATGTTTAAAATTTTTGAAAAAATATATTTTCTGTTTGAGCTTATCTGGCTAATTTCTATCCAAATAAAATTTGATATTTATCATATCGTTTTACAAATACACTGCCTAACACAGAAAATATACGATGTAGTGGCCAGAAGGTGAAAAAACGTTGAATACAGAGAGACACCGTAGTCATCATTAAGTGTGATCTACAGTTGTGGGAAGTAGGCCATCTATTGATATAATGATATAATTCAAATTTTCTTGATATAAATTCTATATTTTGTATGGTTTTTAAATATTTTCCAAAATATGTAACCAGAGTTTAATGAGGCTGTTTTGTAAGCCTGAATTTCCTAAAAATGCCTTTTATTGAAAGGAGTTCAACCCTTGCCATCACCTTTTAGAAAAACAACAACAACGTCAAAACACCTTTTACTAAGATATCTCTTCATATACAGACTGGTTCCAGAATTCAAATAGAAGAAAAGATCAAACATTAATAGAAAGTTCAATAAGTAAATAAGAAATCAGCTGTATTGTAATCAGTTTTAGTGGAAAGACAATATTAATCATTGTGCGTGCTTGTTTCTTCTAGTTATTTTGTTTTTACATCAACAAAATTATCGCTTTTCTTCTGAATTAGAGAATGGTAATACAAGTTATCAGAGTTCTCATCGGCCAATAAATCAGTAAAAAAGTTTTGAATTGTTTTAAAAATTTTAGTCGATATGTATGTGAAACTGCCAATGTTTGTCTATCCTCCAGAAACTGGGAACAATGCATAATTCTCTGAGATATCCTCTTTTAAATTCACATCCGCATAACTAGAATTCAAAATACCAGTCTTTCTTCCCATATTCTGACCGGCCTCCGGGGAAAATCGCTAGAGTATCTCTTATTTCTCGAAGATCTTTTCAATTTGGAATGGACGATTAGAAAGCAAGAGAAATCTTCAGCCATTGATGAGTGTTTTAGGTATTTATAGTGACTGTATTGAGAGGAGTTCTTCATTTTTAAACCTAAATTTGAAAATACTTTTCTATTGTGATATTCGTATTGTGTTAGGAATTTATTATTGAAGAGAAAAATAATTCAAATATTGGGCGTCATTTTACAAATTTAGTGCAATGAATTTTAAAATATAAAACTGATATCAAATAGGAACTAGGAATTTTAGGCACATATTGGCTATCAATCGTTTAATAATTTTGAATATTTTATTCATCAATTTTTAATCAAAGATATATAGATTGATAATATTTTGTGATACTTTTAAAAGATTTGAATTTATTTATGAAAATATATAATTTCTTTATAATATTCTGGAGAGAAATTTGAATGGGGGGGGGGGGGGGGGGGGGGGATCATTGAAATTCAGATTTATGATGGAATATATGGAAATTTGTAGCCTGATGAAGATGTTCTAAAATATCTTACTTTTTAAATCTCTTAAAAATCTTGGAGATTTTAAAACATCCCATTTTCGTAGTTTTTGTTTGCTTGATTAGTTCTTGTTATTGATTCACTGGGAAAAAAACTCCTTGACAACCTTAACTATCTATAATTAATTGTTAGAAGATAACAGAATGAAATCATTTGTACATGAATATATATGGTATAAATAATTCAATTTGTACGTATATGACATTTTAAATTGCAATATTTTTCGAGACAAAAATGAAGACATTTAATTATCTATTTTGATTTTAACAAACTTCAACTAAAAGTAAATAAACTGTGGGTGCATATTTTCTTTCTCTATCAGTATCTTAAAAAATGATATATATATGTTGTAACACCCCGAGTAAACCGACGTGTAATAAACACTCAGTCGTAGACGTGGGGCGAAAGTGGGGAGGTTTTTCTCACACGTGGACAACAAGAAGCAGAGGCAGGGCTAGACGTTAACACTGAGCGGGACAGAGACAGCCCATGGGACAGAGGTGAAGGCCATGACACAAACCTGGATGCCTAACACCGAGACAAGGAGAGAGAGAGTCAGAAGCGGCCTGCATAGATGGACAAACCATATCCCACTCTCGGTGGGTCGCCTATAAAACCTCGGAAGGGGCGTCTTCCTGGGCGTCGGCTATGTCCTTTGAATCTTTGCTTCGTAGCTGTCTCCATAACAACTCTTTTGCTGTTTTTATTTTGACGTCATCATTTTGAGTTTGGATACAATAAGGATGATACAGGTTATAATAATAAATATATAGCATATCATACAAAACATGGGGGTGGTAGCAAATAGGAGCAGGGTACATTTTAATAGAGAGGTATGATCTTATAAATTATTGACTCTAACTTAGCTAATTAGAAGATATGTGAAATTTACTAACTGTATTATTATATTACAATTTAAAATATACTACATATATTGTGATATAAGTAAGTATAAATAGGTTCGTGCGGTTTTGATAAAGATGGCTTTACTAGTTTTTTATTCCACTGTTTCATCTGGCAACACCATTATTTTGAAGCGTTATCATAAAGCTTCCTTTTTAATTAACCGTCATTTCTCTGAGGTGGAAACAACCTAGTTTCTGTTTACTCCTAAAATGTCAACTTTTGTACCAAAAATTTGTTTTTGCGGGGAGTATTATTTCATTACTTCAATATGAAGAAAAAAGCTGCTGAGAGTCATTGTAGTTCATGATGACCATGCTCTAGCTGATCGAACGTGTTAGAAGTGGTTTTTGCACGGTTTAAAAGTGGTAATTTTGATTTGGAAGACGAAGAAAGACCCGGAGCGCCACCAAAGTTTGAGGGTGAATAATTAGAGGCAAGGCTCGATGAAGATTCAACACAAACGCAAAGGGAACTGACAGAAACACTTGGAGTCACTCAACCAGCCATTTTTCATAGCTTAAAAGAAATAGGAATGATCCGAAAGGTCGGAAAAAAAGTCCGAAAGGGACGTCGAACGCTGTTTTTTCACGTCTGAACAACTGCTCCAACGTCAGAAAAATAAGGGGTTTTGTATCGATTTGTAACTGGTGATGAAAAGTGGGTCCATTGCGATTATCCAAAACGTCGAGCAACGTATGGAAACCCTGGCCGTGCCTCATCATCGACGGCCAAGCTGAATATTCATGGCGGGAAGATTATGCTGTGTATTTGGTAGGACCAGCTAGGAGTGGTATATTATGAGCTGCTACAACCGAACAAAAGTATCACAGGGGAGGTCTACTGAAGATAATTGATAGGTTTGAGCCGAGCATTGCGATAAAAACGGCTGCAAAACGCCAATAGACACGACAAAGTTATTCTGCAACATGATAAGGCTCGTCCACATGCTGCAGCACCCGTTAAAACGTACTCAGAAACACTCGAATGGGAAGTCTTTCCCCACCCGCCGTATAGCCCAGACATTGCTCATTCCGATTATTATCTCTTCCGATCAATGCAACATGGCCTGGATGACCAGCACTTCTCCAACTACGATGAAGTAAAAAAATTGATCGATGAATGAATAGCAGCCAAAGAGCCGGTCTTTTTCCGTGATGGGATCCGTCAATTACCAGAAAGATGTGAAAAGGTAGTGGCTAGCGACGGACACTACTTTTAACATTGGAGGTCTAACCATTTTTCACAATAAAGCTCCAAGTTTCGAAAAAAAAACCCGCACGAACTTATTTATACTCCTAATATATATAGATTCTAGGTATTTAAATATTTCTCTCCTTTTTTGTTGAGTTCAATGTTTTTCTTTCCTCTTCTATAACCTACGGAATCTAATTATACAAACAAGAGAAGGATAATACCTCTATCAACATATGGGGGTATATGGAATATATAAAAATAATTATAGCTCTATACATTTACATATTTCTTATATAAAATTGTAAATTTTAAAATGCTCTTCTTCTCCTTTATATACCACTCTTAATCTGTATCGCACAAGAGAATCTGTATAAAGGTCTAAATGTGTCTCAAAGGTTTTATTGACTGATTGTTTTGTTTATTTGAGTATTGAGGGAGGGAAGGAGGGTTTAATGCTATGGAGCTGTGGCTATTTTTGTTATTTTACCTTTTGTTATTTGGTTTATAGAGTTGTATATGTGTACAAGTTTCTACAGAAAGGGAGGTTCCTCCACATTGAGAGAGTTCTCCTCCAGACAACGTCTTTTTGAACACTCCTCAGTTCCACACCGAGGAAGTACTTATAGAATGGTCGTCATCATCCAGGCCTTGCCCGAAGACCCAACCCTGAATTTATTTGGTTTATAGCTGTGTCGAATTTTGAATAAAACAAATGAGACTTTGTACTCACAATTCCTCTAAACTAAAATTTCAAAAACAAAGCATGCAGAACTATTTCAAAAATATCCCTGTAGACTCTCACTCACACCAATATGGCAAATATCTAAAACTTCAAACTCTCTCTCAAAATAAAAACTATACAGTGCATTATATATATGTCGTGTTCTCTACCTAACAAAATAGCAGTTGACGAACACCACACGGTATAAAATATTTATTTCTATAAAATTATTCCTTTCACTCTCCTCTTACACTCTATATATATCCAATCATTTTTACATAATTAATTTTCTATCAGAAAATTAATACATATTTACATATATGCTGCACTTTTTTCTCCAAGAATAAAATCTGCATATGGAATCATTACAATATTTATTTTAAAACCAAAAGAGGTAAATCCTGACCAGGCTCACCTATATGATTCTTTTGTTTTCAATATCACACAACACCTGACCTATTATATATTTTTTATTGTTTTCCACATATAATTAAAAAGGCATATATTGGATCAAAAATTCATGATCCAATATCCAATATATGCCTTTTCAATTTAAGGTTTATTTATGGATTGCTCTATTAAATATATATATATATATTAAAAATAAAGAAGACATCTCCTGACCACGAGCACATGTGCTTTTTAGATGGCAGAACGCCATCTAGTGGAGCAAAAATAAACTAAACCTTTATTTAGCTTGCTCCGTGATATTTGGCCAACTCAGGAGATGCCTTCTTTATTTTTAATATCAACACCTGACCCACTTATATTTTATTTTTTTCTATTGTTTTTTCATATATATATATATATATATATAGGCTCGAATGAGGAAAGGGTGTTTAAAAAAAAGAAACACTATCGAGGCTATTAGGTTAAGACTACAACATTTTGGCGCGATCACAGTAGTGGGAAGGCGCAGCGAGTAGAAGCAAGATCGAATTTTGAAGGATTAGAGAAAGCTCCTGGCAGTGGGGTTACCAGGGACGTGGTAGGAACTTGGCTGGGGCCAGTGGGGGCCGTAGCAGTAGTAACTTCACAAGTTCTACAAGTTTTGACGCCATGGTTGAGTCATGGTTGGTTGGGAAACGGACGGGTAGTGGACCGGGATAGGTTTCTGACTGGTCAAATTTTACCTCAAAGTAAAGTCTTTTGACCACGGTCTTCCGCCTTGATTTCTTGCCAAGGGCCATTATGTAGTTGACCTCTAGCGGCTGGCTGGGAGGGGAACTGAACTTATTGTGGAGCGTCAAATATTTAGCTCCATCTTCTGTGGCCCATAGCTTCAGTGATATGGGCTCGTCGCGTCTGATCCTTGCGTCATCCCAAGAGATGCTATTCTGGGGCGTTCTACCTCCGTTGTGGCGATCAAGCCGGACGATATTCGCGAAATAGCACCAGTCTCCTGGCCGCCAGGGATGGGGACATGACCCTAATTGGAGGCCATCGTTGTCCCATAGCTCCATATTGAAATCGCTGTTCAATTTTGTTAGGTCGAGTTTTTTCAACTTTGGGTGTCGGGGACGAAAGCATGCACAGAAAAGTCGTGAGAAAGACTCCATTCTCTTAGATAAGTACTATCAGATTTTTGTTACAAACAAATAAAACAAATCCTTTGTTGGATTGGATTGACCCATGAAAATTTATATAGATAGATTCTGAAAGGAAATTGATCTATAAATATGACAGGCGACCTATATATATAATAAAAAGTAAAAACAAATTAGACTAACGAAGTTTGAACCTTGTCCAGATTTTACATTTCTAAAATATTAGAAAAGTAAAATTTGTAAAATTTAGAATTCTAATAGTTTAAAGGCTTCCATAGACGAGAGAACAAATTAGACAAACATTGAAAAAACCAGCACATCATTCCATCTACTCTATCCCTGGGAACTTTCTCACAGTTGATATTTGACCCACTAAAATTGGTCAACAAATGGTATTTTCTGTGATAGTAATAATATACAGTAGTAATAGTATTGGTAGTAATAGTGGTTAAAGAGATAGTAGTATTTGTGGTATTAGGTATGATATTTGGGGGTAATGGTCTTCTTCTTCTTTCTTATATCCACTCAAACTATCAGAATCGATTTGATGACAAATCCACAATAACAATTCTGGAAAACTGAGAATCCCCCACAATGGGACCCTGGAGGCTACGTTAAAGGATTTTCGATCAAGTGTAAGTGCAGTAAGTGTATGTAAGTGCATCAAGTGAATTGTAAGTGCAGCTGTAAATCTGCCATCATGTGGCTGTCCCATTTTCCCTGGTACAGATGATCAATTATAGCTTAGATTTTCTGGTGATCCATCAGCCTGCTTCACACTCATATAACACAAAATGTCAAAAGTTATTTTAGTTGATGAGCAAATAATTCATTTTTACTAACAATTTACAAATACGAAGGACTATTCCAAGTTTTAAGAAGATTGTACAAAGTGACTTATGAATTCTCTACATCAGACCAAATCAACCCAACAAGACGCCTCACAGGAGAACCTATAACGACTTTCATCTTTCAACAAAAGACATTTCTCCATGAATATATCAAAGCAGATATTAATGATAATATATAAATATGTCATAATATTTTTAATATCCAAGATATATTATTTCTTTTCGACAAAATCAGTATGAAAATATGTTAAGATTGTGTTAAAATGTAAATATCCAGATTCATCCATCTATAAAAACTGTACAAAAGTTAACATAGCAGACATCGCGGGCGAATTCTACGGCACGTCGCGGGTGCGCTGCTCAATTGGCTGGAACTAATTCTTGATTGCATGCATAACGGTTGCACCCTCCCATTCGATCACGACATATATATATATATAATGCGGTAAATATTTGATATCGCAATTTATTATTTTCATATAATTTTAAGATTAGTTACTTGTAAAACAACACTTAAAGTTTCACCGCATAAGTTTATTTTCTGTGAAAAATCAATATTTATTTCAAAGAGAAATATTTACTATTTCTAACTTTTTTGGATGAAGTATGAAAGGGTGAAATATGAAGAGTAATGGCGAACGGAAAAATAAAAGTGTCCAGGGGCGGGAATCGAACCCACAACCTTCCGCTTACGGGGCAGATGCCATGTCCACTAGGCTATCCTGGACGTATTTTTATTTTTCCGTTCGCCATTACTCTTCATATTTTCACCCTTTCATACTTCATCCAAAAAAGTTAGAAATAGTAAATATTTCTCTTTGAAATAAATATTGATTTTTCACAGAAAATAAACTTATGCGGTGAAACTTTAAGTGTTGTTTTATAATCATACGCCTCAGTCCTTTATAATGTATTATAAGTTACTTTAAGTATTATTTACGAACAGAAAAATACGTCCAGGGTAGCCTAGTGGACATGGCATCTGCCCGGTAAGTGGAAGGTTGTGGGTTCGATTCCCGCCCCTGGACACTTTTATTTTTCCGTTCGCCATTACTCTTCATATTTTCACCCTTTCATACTTCATCCAAAAAAGTTAGAAATAGTAATTATTTCTCTTTGAAATAAATATTGATTTTTCACAGTGTTTTATAATCATACGCCGCAGTCCTTTATAATGTATTAGTTACTTGATTTATATATAACATAAATATTTATCATCATTATTATCACACACCATCTTTGGTTGTTTACCTTTTGTTTTTGCTCTACACTAGAAATATGGTTCTGAATAAAGGCATAAATACATACCTTCTCAAAAAATGAATATTTATTTTACCCTTTAAAACAGGTAACAAGGTACATACAGAAATTAATACGCAAAAATATTTTTACACACCTTTGCAAAATTTTAATGATAAGTTTTTTCAAAATTTGTGCGTCATATATTATGTAAATTTTTGTGAATAAAAATTCCTTCAAATTTTCGCTGATGTAAATGAGTTACCTGCAAAAATGAAACAAGAGCAGACAAATGCAATAAGCTATGCTATTCCTATTATCAAGGATGTCCCCATCGCTTTCAACTCTCCTGACCTATAGTTGAATATTTGGATTGGCCAAATTAGAAGATCAATTTAGAATTAATTTCAGTGTTAAACTAGTTATGTAAATATTAATGAAATGATATGAAATAATCAACATTAGGCTCGAATTCCAATAGTTTTATTATAAAATTTTGAGTTGACACCAATCTTTAAGAAAAAATATTTGCTAAGAATTTTGAATCATTGATTAAATATTGGTTATATATAATATTGGATAAATATTGAGTATATATAATAATGGATAAATATTGAGTAAATATAATAATGGTTAAATATTGGTTAAATAGGTCTACACACACCAATTATCCACGTGATAGACGCCAGACATGGCTCAGGTAGAAAAGAACGTGGATTGTAGATGCCCCAATAAAAAGGAGCAGAATATGGAGAGTACGTCATAAGACAGGAAACACCATTGTCGAGGCGTATCGAATGTTAGGTGCCGAAGGACAAGGCGGCATAAATGGTAATGGTAAGTGAGCTAGACAGGAAGCGCAGAAGATGACAGATGGCTCATACAGAAGAAACCGTAGATAGAGGATGATCAATAAAGGAGCATTCAGAATGGTAGATTACCCCAAAAAGCGGCGCTATGTATGGTAGGTGCCCGAGAACGGAAGCTTCATGAATGCTAGTTAGCCCAGGATGAAGATGAGGTGAATCAGTGGCGGCTAAAGATGGAGGTGAATAGTTTCTTGTTGGCCCAGAATGGAGACGCTTTAGATGGGTGGCGGCCCAAGATGGAAGCGTCATGGATACTGGATGGGTCAGGATAACGGGGACATGGTTGAAGGCGGCCCAAGATGGATTAGTCGTGGATTCTTGTTACCCTAGGATGAGGGTGACGTGGATGGGTGGCGGCCCAAGATGTAAGCGTCACATAGGTTCAGTTGGCCAATGATAGAGACGAGGTGGATGGGTGGCAGCCCAAGATGTAAGCGTCACATAGGTTCAGTTAGCCAATGATAGAGACGAGGTGGATGGGTGGCGGCCCAAGATGGAGTCCTCATAGATGTTAGTTTGCTCAGGATGAGGGTGACGTGAATGGGTGGCGGCCCAAGATGGAAGCGTCACATAGGTTCCGTTGTCCCAGGATGAAGACGAGGTGGATGGGTGGCGGCCCAAGATGTAGACTTCATGGATTATACTTGGCCAAGGATGAAGGTATCGTTGATGGGTGACGGCCCAGGATGATGGTACTTCGCATGTCAGGGGCGCACAAAGAATGGTAGGTTGCTCAAACAGGAGGAGCTGTGGATAGATCGAGGCAGATAATTCACAGGATGATCTTTTGATGGAAGTGACCTAGGCATACAAAAACTAATAAGTTATCGAATTAGATATATGCTTAGAAAAGCAATTAGCCTAAGTTATAAACCTACAATATTCACTTAATCTCTGAACAAAGAACTCAATTCTAAGAGTTAAACACCGCTTATTTCAAATGTCCACTGCTCTATCTGCATGCGCCAATTATAAGCTGCAACAGACAGAAAGGTTTATAGGCTTCTACTCACCCGCATTGCTATTGGTTGGCATCCCAAGAGACTGTAAATGCACTGTCTTGTGCCCAAATCGAAAGGCAACACAGCTCTTGGTTTGGCCAACATTAGTCGCCGCAGGTATTGATGCTCTGACCAGCAGGTGTCGAAGGTTCCCAGACCAACATGCGCAAAGTTCTTGATGTTGGCTTCAACACAGCCAATAATGTTATAACAGACGGGTTTCACAGAGCTTGATTCCTCGATCACTAGGCACGGCTGATTCTGATGTTCCAACCAGTCAATGCTCCAAAATTAGGACATTAAAAATGCCTCCATAAAAATGTCCTCAGGTAATGTCCTCCCGCATCTAAACACCAAAGCCACTTGTTATAAATCTCCAATTTAACATATGGCTTATAGAAATAATCATCTACTACTTATATAAGTGTTGCTATTTTTAATCTGCACTCTTATGTTTAGATAATTTCACAAATGATCAGCGTAATCATTCATAACATTACTCCTATTTTAGGACATAATTCCTGCTCCTTATACTTTAGCGTCGTGAAAATCGGATGCCTCGACATGAAACTGACCGTGGGCTCTAACAGCCATTCTGCCATGTTTAAGTAGAAAAAATATGGTAGAAATATAATGTCCCTTAGAAAGAAAATGCGTTAATCTATTAGCGCTATATCATAGGAAATATATTAGGTGATGGCCGAGTCGCTTTATGGAATCATTAGGATCCAATGAGGTAATCAGTTTTCGAGAAGGATTAGTAAAACCTATCCTTTACCCTATTTACACAATTGTTGCTGAATCCCCAACCGTGTACAAATCCTAAATGTACTCTCACATACAATATTAACATTAGCTCTTCGATCTCCTATGTTTGAATCACCTGTTTAACAATCTCAATTTGAGGTCATTCAGCATAAAACTCAGAACAATTTAATTTCTTTCACCATTGTTCAAAATGTCATATGATTTGAAAACGCAAAACATGCTAATTATAATATGAGAGGCATTACTAGCGTTATTTCATGACTTGTGACAAACAGCATAACAATAAAATATGCTATCTAAAGTTAAATAATATTTCAAAACTTTATATCATCATAGTTCAGTTTAAATAAGATTTGAATCTTCTTTCACGTTCAGTGCTCTAACAACTGCGCTAGGTTAGTTACCCCTATTTTTAAATATTCCAAGTCATCATATTTTATAAATAATTATCTATATAGACAACTATATTCACTACTCATATCATAGAATTTGCCCTACAGTGTCAATTATTCTTAGAAAGCGAACAGCTTTGATAATCTTTTTTATTGTTAATAAAATAAATAAATATAATGTGACTGTTCTGTATAATCGGCATATTAAATTATATAATTTCTTTAAAATTGTTCGTATCTAAACACTTCTTTAAAGTCATTTAACGTTTATTAAAGGTATTTCACTATATCTTCAACATTTTCAAATAAAACCTGCTAAACCCTAATAACCTGTATGTTGATTTGCATATAAATTTGGATAGTAAATAAACCAGTACCTAATTTCTTTTTCAGGTTTTTATATTTTATGAAGAGATAATCAAAAAGTAAAGGAGATCGCACATAAGTAATTAAGAGTTAAAATATAAAAACAGTAGGTACTT
Source organism: Cordylochernes scorpioides (assembly GCA_030710605.1). Taxonomy (NCBI): domain Eukaryota; kingdom Metazoa; phylum Arthropoda; class Arachnida; order Pseudoscorpiones; family Chernetidae; genus Cordylochernes; species Cordylochernes scorpioides. Next base: position 194,025,777 of record CP092864.1, read on the forward strand.
ACTTATCAAGAGGAACGATGTCGGGTCCATCCAGCCAGAGAGAAGGAGGTGTGGGAGTATGTGGATGTCAGTATCCAGGTCTGTGAGGATGTCGGTGGATGTATGGAGGTGGTATGGGGGAGAAATATGGTCTATTGATTGGGTGAAATTACATTGGTTGATCCTTTATCTTAGAAGTTTATAGATTGCTGAAAAGGCCAAGACAGAATAGATTTCAGTAATTCCCTTGAATATTTCTTTAGTTATTGCTTTTCTACTAATGAAAGGTAAGAGATGAATAAGTAGATGTTCATTCACACATTCTATAAATCCGTTGATATATTTGGTCATTATTCCAGATTATAATATATAGTATGGCTCTTATGGGTTGTGAAGTTGATGGGTTTACACGATGGATACATGGAATAAAAAGGGTATTGATGTTCTTCCATTACTGAGAAGGATGTTATAGCAATGGGTTATCCAGACTTCTGATAGGAAGGTTCTTTTATTATTAGGTACTAAGTGATGTGGGCGAGCATAAATAAGTGGGGAGAGTGAGCTCGGGGATATGAGATGAGCTATTAGGGTTGCCATTGCTGTAATTGTCAGGGTATTCTCTATAGATGATATTATACTGCTGCTCAATACGGTTGCTATATTGCTGCTGCTATTGGTTGTGGGCCCAGATTAGGGAGGGGAGGAACCTGTGGGTTTGAGATGAGCTATTGGGGTTGATATTGCTGTAATTGCCAGGATATACTTTATCGATAATATTACTTTCTGCTCGATATGGCTGTTAATTCATTGCTGCTATAAAGTGGGCCTATATCAGGGAGGGAAGGGAGCCCGTGGTCCCCCACTCCACATCTCTGTGAAGTAAGGGACAACGGGGCTCCACACCTACTCTAACAACTGTGGGGGTGGAGGAAACTGTCTCGAACTGTAACTGTGGCAGTCGGAATGTGGATGGGAGTGGGGTGAAGTCTAGGGGTAAATCTGGGGAGTAGGGGGGAAGGGGAAGTGAGGTGGAATTGCTGATGAATGAAGACCTGTACATTTGGTCCGTGCAGAAGGCCGGTGTTATGGGGAGGTGTTTGGGCAGGTCATAGGCTCTGAACACTATCTGTTGGCGTGGGTTGGGTGTTGGGGGTGGTGGGGTGTTGTCTGTGAGTGTGGGCTTTGGCTTTTTCCTGAAACACCAATATGTTCTGTCAGCTGTTTTGTTCAATTTCTCTTGTGAGGTGTTTATTGCAGTACATATAACACAACTAATCTGCACTATTGGTTTTTATTTGGGATGTAAATTCATGGGCTAAGTACTACAACCATTACATTAACTCACAATAGACTGCGAGTTTATTCTCGAATTAGATTTATTTAGGATGTAAATTTATGGTCTAAATATTTCAGCATCTAGTATATCGCACAATAGACTTCACACAAAGTTTCTTACATTTGATTTTGTTTGGTATGTAAATTTATGGTCTAAGTACTACAGTATATATTGTAACTCACAATAGAGTACAAGTTTGCTCTATTTATTTTTATATATATGGTCCGATACTCCATAATTTATTGTAACTCACAACATACTCCCTTTAATTTTTCCATTGCAGTAAGGACAGTAGAAATTGTTTTTTTTTAAAAGAATATTACGCCTCTAAAATAGTTTTGTAATTTGATAACAGATGGCGCGCTAGTGCATCGTAATACTAAGGTTTGTTATCTTTAGTTTTATTTGGGATGTGTAAATTCATGGGCTAAGTACTACAACCATTACATTAACTCACAATAGACCGCAAGTTTACTCTCAATTTAGATTTATTCAGAATGTAAATTTATGGTGTAAATATTTCAGTATCTAATATATCGCACAATAGACTTCACACAAAGTTTCCTATATTTGATTTTGTTTGATATGTAAATTTATGGTGTAAGTATCACAATATTTTTGTAACTCACAATATACAGGGTGATCCAAAAGTCCCGCACAACTTTAAAAATTAATAACTCCGCGAATATTTGCGCTAGAGCAATGCGGTAAACACCATTGTGTTCAGGATGCAATGGGATTTTTTTATGGCAAATAATGAAAATTTCGAAATTGATTTTAGTTACAACTTTATTCGCTAGATGGCGCTCTACCAGAATCAGCTATTAAGCGGCAAAATTGTTTGATAAATTGAAAAATATAACTGAACGACACGTATTTTTCCTTTTTGAATACCAAGAAAGAACCCAAATAATATCAAATGATAAATTAATAAAACACCATTACGCCAAAAGTTAGAAGAAATGGTTAACGATTTTTAAATACAATCTGAGATATGTAAAATAGGTATATGCAAATTAAAACATGTAGCAAAAAATATTTATATTTTAGATGGAGTTTTGTGAAATAGAATGAATGTTTGAAAATAACTACTGATATCAATACACGATTTTTGAAATGTTAATATAGTACCAAAAATTATGATGGCACTACTAATAGGATTTCGTGCTATAAGGAATGTATAGTTTCTTGACTAATTGGCGACACTTGACTATTTAACTGGATATTTGCCATGATACAAAGATGAAATATAGAGGGGAGTGACAAAATATATTTGTCGTACTTTATTCCAAATAGCCTATGGGTTTGTCAAATGTTATCATTGTTTATTATACTGTACATAATTTTGAAAATGTATCCCCTCAAAAAAAATCATTTTCAAATCGACCTTTTGCGTTGAAAAACGTGGTAGCAAAATCATTTTGTATTATTTTTTGCGCAAAATTTCTAAAGTTGGGGGGATACAGAGAATATTCCTTATGCTATTTTTTCTAATGGGCGAAAAGCGATAAACTAAACATAAGGGTTAAAATTGTGTATACCAGTGTTATTCGAGAAGTTATAACACTTTGGCCTGCACGACATAATATAAGATGTGGGCAAATGATTAACAAAAAAATTACTGTTCACAGAAAAAAAAAAAGAGTCAAGATGTGAGGACAGCATTTATTATTCCCATAACCCAAAACAAAGAGCTGCAAAATATAACACATGAGGTAACTGCCTTCTCTCTTGTATTAGGTCACAATCCTTGCTCAATGTGGCGCCCTTCATTCTCAAACACCGCCTGCAGACGATAGAAGACAGAATGGTCACAATTAAATAGTTGAAATTTATAAAACGTGCCATCTGATAGAAGCCTTCAACATGGCCAATGTGGTAGGCCGGCATCGATAAACACACGATTTAATGTACCCCCATAACCAAAAATCGCAAGGTGTCAAGTCTGGTGATCTTGGAGGCGACTGGTATATAAAGTGGCGACTCATCCCACGATTTTCACCGAACGGATCTGTTCTATCCTTGAAGGTAGGAGGTAGCCAAGTGTGAGGTGTCGAGGCTAAGGCAAAGACGGACTCCTGTAATCGCCTTTATTACATAAAGCGACTGACTGACGTAGCTTAAAACTGTCTCTATTTATATACACAATTCTTTAACAACTAGTATGCAAAACAGGATATTTGCATATCCATAATTTGATATGCAAATACACTACACCCTCCCCTCCTAATAATATTGGAGTCGGTCAGGCGGTCTCCTGGATCGCTGGGGTCTGGGGCTCCGGCTCGGGACTTTTCCTCCAGAAGCAGCAACAGGACTCTGGTTGCCTCCAACTGGTGCCAAGTCCTGCCTTGTTGACCGCGGCTTCTCTCTCTGGGGTCTAGGGCTCCGGCTCGGGACCTTTTCTCCAGAAACAGCAACAGGACTCTGGTTGTCTTCAACTGGTGCCAAGTCCTGCCCTGTCGATTTCGGCTTCTCTGCCAATTCCATTTCTGGCAGTTTCCTCTCAGGGATCTCCAGGCCAACTTGAGAGGGCTTCATCTCAGGATGGTTTTCCAGGGTTTCCGTAGATGTACTTGGAAGTACTAACCTCGGATCTTTCAGTACTGTAGCCTCTGGTTTTTCCTTTACAGGGCGCAACTGGTTTATGTGCCTCTTGAAAGATTGGTCCTCATACCCTATTAGGTAGTGGCGGCAACTAAGGAGTTTTAGTATTGTGCCCTGCTTCCACTTTGGTCCAGCAGCATAATTCCGGAAATAAACATCTGAACCTATGCTGAAATTCTCTTGTTTCTTTAGGGCATCATGAAACGCCTCTCCTTTAAACTCCATTTTAGGCATTAGATTTGAAAACCTTGTTTTCAAACGCCTCTTCATCAATAGTTCCGCCGGCGATTCCTTCATCACAGTCTGTGGAAATGCTCTCTGAGCTAATAAAAATCTCTCCAAGTTTGTCTCGAGGCTATCCTTTCCGCTGTTCTTCCTTAGTGAGGTCTTGAACTCTCGCACATAGCGCTAAGCTAATCCATTTGTGCTTGGATTGTATGGGCTTGTTTTTGTATGCCGAATTCCGTTCATCTTGGTGAATTCCTCCAATTCCTTGGAGACAAACTGTCGCCCATTATCCGTCACCAATAATTCCGGCAGTCCGAACCTTGCAAACACTTGCCTAAGATGGTAAATAATGGTTCTGCTGGTTATTTCTTTCAGGATGAAAATCTCCAACCATTTTGTATAGGCGTCCACTATGACCAAAAACATTCTACCCATAAAAGGGCCGGCCAAATCCATATGTAGTCGATGCCAGGGTTTTTCGGGCCAAGTCCATTCTGAAATCGTGGAGGGAGGCATATTTGCAGATTCCTGACAGATGGTACATTCCCGGGCCATATCTTCGATGTTCCTATCTATTCCAGGCCACCAAAAATATCTCCGTGCAATCATTTTCATTTTTACTATCCCAAAATGCATCTCATGGAGGTCTCTCAGAATCTGCGATCTCAACTTGGGCGGAATTACTATCCGTTCCCTCCACTGTAAGCAGCCAAAATCCGCACTTAGTTCATTCCTAATCTTGTAGAAAGGGAACAACGGATTTTCTTTCGAGATCTTTGGCACATGCCAATTGTCTTCCTGGACATTTCTCAAAACAATTGAGAGGATCTTGTCTCTTCTAGTTTCAAAAGCCACATCCCGGAATGAAAAAGGCACTTCATTCATTTTTCTCAGAAGCAAGACTTGATCTTCATCAATAGACTCTCTCTCAACTGCTTTTAACGGCAACCTTGATAAAGCATCTGCATTTCCGTGGTCGACAGTCTTCCGAAATTCAACTGAGTAATGGAAAGCACCCAGCTTTAACGACCAACGCTTTATCCTAGACGCTGCACATACTGGAATCGGTTTTTGAGGTGAGAACAAGTGCATAAGCGGCCTGTTATCCGTCACCAACACAAACGAGCGTCCTAGAAGGTATTGCCTAAATTTTTCACAGCCATAAACAATACTTAAGGCTTCTTTTTCAAGCTGGGAATAATTTTTTTCAGCATCTGTAAGTGTTCGCCACGCAAACGCTATTGGACTCTCCTGCTTATTTTTGTCTCTGTGACTAAGCACCACACCAAGTCCATAGCTTGAGGCATCGCATGCCAGTACCAGTTCCTTCGTTGGATCATAGTGTGTCAATACTGACTCATTAGTCAATAATGATTTGCATTTATTGAACAATATCCCATGTTCTCTTGTCCATTTCCAACGAGTATTTTTCTTTAATAACTTGTAAAAAGGAGTCAATATATGAGAGATATTTCTTATAAATCTTGCGTAGTACATCAACATTCCGATAAATGATCGTAACTGACCAATGTTCTTAGGCTCATGCAATATGCTCATGCTTATGCAAATACACTACAGTATCCTTCAGCAATTGTTTGGCACCTCGGGAGATATGAGGAGGTCCTCCATCTTTCATGAATGTTATTTCGTTTAGTACTTGTCTGCCCTGCGATATGCAAAACCCTTTTCTCATAAAAGTTGAAATTAACGTTCCCCAGTTACAAAAACGGGCTTAAAAGTTCTTCCTTTGATTTTTTCAAAGGAAAATGGCCCAATAATAAAAGAAGATGTGAACCCACACAAAACTGTAACTCTGGGCTGATAAAGTGGCATTTCTGTAAAATTCCTAGGGTTTTCTGTTACCCAAATGCGGCTGTTTTGAATGTTAAATTCCCCCTTTATATAAAAGTGAGCATCATCTGTCCACAGAACATTCGACAGCCAGTTTTCATCAATATCAATTTGCCGGAAAACCCATGCAGCGAATTCTTGACGCATCTCAAAATCGCCAACTTTCAGCTCGTGAAATCTTTGAATTTTGTATGGGTACACACAATAGACACATTAAGTGAAGCGTCTTCGGATATCACAAACATACTCGGCGATTTTAACGCCAAAAGTTCAACTTGGGGACCACCTGTCCAGGATAACAAAGGTCAGCAGGTTGAGGACATGCTAACCGACCTCGACCTTACACCATTAAATAACGGAGAGAACACCTATATATCCAAGTCCACAAGCACAGAATCCGCAATAGACATCACAGCGATAAATTTCAACATCGCGCTCCCACAACACAATGGAAAAACCTGAGAGGTTAAATCAGTGACCACAGAACAATTTTAACAACCCTAAACTTCAAAATTGAGAATGTCCAACAGAATAAAAGAACATGGAACTTTAGGAAAGCCGACTTGAAAAAATTCACAGAAAAGCTTGAAGAACTGTGCAACGAAGAATTGAATTTCAGAACGCTTGACAAACACTTGGAAAAATTCTCTTCGAACATATCCAAAGCTGCAAAAGCATCGATACCTAGAAGGAGACGTAAAGACCTGTGGATACCTTACTGGAAGGGCCACAACATCGAGGCAATGATTGCAGAGAGAGAAACAATATCAATGAACTTCTTAAAACAAAGAGAACAGAAGAAAACAGAAAGGAACTCATTGATATTATTCACAAAATATAACAAGAAATTTGGATATGCAAACAAGAAAAATGGCAGAATTCGGCGAAAAAAATGGATCCAAGAAAGGACAGCCAACACTGGAATATGATTAGAGTGTTAGAAAACAATCAAAACCAACACCAATCCTCCAATACTCTAACCGATATGAATAGAACAGCGAGAACGAGCAAACAGATGGCTGACATAATTGCTGAATATCTTTAAAGCACTTACAGACTCAACTACACGAATGAAGAAAGGACTCTTAAAATAATATAAACAAGTTAGTTAAACAAGCAAGAAACTGCCATCAACATGATATTTTCTCGAGAGACTTCACACTGAATGAACTAAACTCAACAATGGAAAAGTTAGATCCAAGAGGTCACCAGGAGATGATCTAATCTTTGGTCAAATGATTAAACACTTTGGAGACAAAGCAAAAATCAACTCCTACGAATACTGAACATTTCATGGCAAACTGGTAAACTACCAAAGAATTGGAAGATATCAATTATAGTGCCAATACTGAAACCAAATAAAGATGCCAAGGAATCCAAGAACTATCGGCCAATTGCTCTCATCAGCATACTTTGTAAAATAACAGAACGAATCATCCACTCTAGGCTCATAGTCTGGCTCACTAACAATAATAAAATAAACTTCTACCAAACTGACTATAGATCCAGACACTGTACACCTGATCAACCTTTCTACTTCTGCTAATCAATAATAGATTCTTTCCAGGAAAAACCGCCAAAGAAGACAACGGCCGTATTCCTGGATATGACCTCAGCTTCAATCGAGTGTAGAGTGAGAAATTATTTGAAAGGCTGCACAGCATCGGAGTAAGAGGAAAAACCATAATATGGATTGCAGACTTCTTAAGGGGAAGAAGGATAAAGGTTCGGGTCAATGGAGAAATTTCCAAGGACCGAAGAACATGGGCTGGTGTACTTCAGGGATCTGTGCTCAGTCCTCTACTCTATCTGCTATATATTAACGACATCCATCCTTACCTCACTGAAGACACAAAGGTTGCCTGTTATGCAGATGATATAGCCATATGGCACACAAGTAGCAGTATAGAAAAATCAGACAAAATACTGAACACATCAATGAGAGGACTGGAAAAGTGGGCAATGGAACTCCAAATGACCATAAACCCAATAAAACCAAACCTATGCGTCTTCTCCACTGACAGGAAAAAAAGCATAAAAATACCCCCAAAATAAGCATAAACAACTAAATAATTGATAAAATTAGAAATCCAAAATACCTAGGTGTGATACTGCAGTCCTGGATCTTTCCAGTTGGTCTCGAGGACCACGCCATCACCATCTCCTCAGCGGGGAAGTACGCGATCTACGTATTCATCGTAGATCGCAAAATGCGTGGTGTCGCTGGAGACCCACTGGCGAATCTCCACCAAACTCTGCAGCGTTGGCAGAGGCGCCATATTCATTGTACATAGTGTATATAATGCATATTATCTTTTTTAAAATAGTGCAGACTGTGCACTTTGCATGTATTGACAAGATGTCAATAAAATTATTTTAATTGACATTGATGAGGAATTGCTATTTACAGAACACATAATTAGCACCTCAAATAGAGCTACCAGAAAACTAAACATTCTGAGATGGCTATGTGGAACAAATTGGGGAGCAAAACCCAGAATTCTCAGAACAACATATATCACCTTAATAAGGCCGGTAATGGAATATGCAACACTCGTCTGGGCTCCCTCAAGCTCATCACTAAAAGGAAGACTAGACAGTGTTCAAGCAAAAGCGGCCAAAATAATCACTGGTGCTGTTTCATCCACCAACAATGAGAAAATTCAGAGAGAATGTGGTCTAGACCTACTCGCTCGAAAGCAGAAGACAAAATAAAAACAATAAAATTCACCAATAGCTTAAAAAGTAAAGAAACTAACACATATCCCATAGAACCTATTTAAACTGGACACAAAAAGAAAGACTCAAAAGATATTCAACTCTTCAGTACGACAACAATATTAGAAAGGGCATAAATATGAAACACAATGACTTTCAAATTCAAGAAGAACCGATATTTCCTACCCCAGTGCCAACAAATATAATCATCAATCTTGAATGAACCCTCCACAAAAAAAAAGAGAACAAAAACATACTTAAAAAGAAAGGACTTGGCACAATTGGTTTAAACGATCAGAGAAATTATTCGTTGTTGTTGTTGTTTCTTATCCCCTTGTGTGAAGTCTACACGAATTCCATGAGTTCATCCTCCTCGAGCTGTTTTATGATAAGCAGCGGCCTCTCCCAAAGGTCCTTTTTAGTGCATCTAATGCAAGCCACAATGTTTCCTGGAGCTGCAGGTGCCAAGCTACATTTTGGGCAAGTGGGGTAGATTTTGTTGTTATTTTCTATCTTAAATGGCTTGAGATGGCCTATTCTAAATCTTGTAAGTGTCGTTTGATGCTGTCTATTTCTGATGTTCAGAGCTCCTCCTGGGTCCACTCCACTGTACCAACTGTGAAACCAGAGGGCTGTAAAGGTTTCGTTATAAGAAGGAGGGTTAAATACTTATGGGCCTCCCAGGCCTGGGTAGTAATCTGATCCTAGAATGTACCAACTGTGGCGGTTTATGGACCGTAAGGTCTGGGTGGCCACTCCTTCTAGGATGTACCAACTGTGAGCCGGCTTGTGGACCTTCGAGGTCTGGGTAGCCATTACTGCTCCAGGGATGTACCAACTGTGCTGGGCCCGGGGCCCTAGTTCTGAGCATGGAGAGTGGGTAGGACTATGTGCCTTGCATCTGCAGCCCTTGGCACCCGACTCGCGGGTAGTAGCGGTCTGTACCTGGCTGCCTGAAAGAGGGTGGTAGGGGCTAACTGATCACGACAGACCATTGTGGAACTCAGTGGAAGAGTTAGCGATGCTAATAGAGGTCTGTGACAGGAGTGACGTCCAGTTGTAGATTACGCAAAGTAAGGAGGCTTGACGGCTACCTACATATGCTGAGCAGCACCTTCCCGTGGTGCGTCCTGAGCAAGTTTCTAACAAGAACGTGGCCAACGCTGACAGCTCGTCTGACAAGTCTGGAAAGACGGATATGCCCAGTTCAGCCTTGCGTAACATGGTGGCGTTCTGGTGTCATTATAATACAGGTCACCCCCCCCCCCCCAATAATGCCAATACAAAATATAAAGATTGACATTACCAATGAGGCTCCGGTAGCGCCTGAGAACGGGTGGGAGGCAGATCCCTCTTGCCGTGGAGTGAACGACCTAGACAGAGCTGATAGGCCAGCTCGACGTATTGGGTCTAGTAACTTCTCATTCATCCCTCTTGAAGACAAGGGTAAGCCCGAGGACGCTCAAATTCCTTCGGGCTCCGAGCGTATGCCCAATAATACCTCGTTGGATATTTCTAATAATTCCCTTGCCGCGCCCACTAATGGCCCAGGGAAGTCCCCTATGGAAGCAGGCAGCCTCCACACAGCGAGAGTCGACACGACTCGAGAGGATAGGCAGGGTGCCCACTTGAGTCCTCGAAAAGCGACGCGGCCGCCTGAGAATTTGAGCTCAGGTGCCTTCCGCACAGCTAGCTCTGGATACCCAGGGCGAAAGGATAGGAAGGATCGTCCACCCCCCCCTTCCCCCTGATATCCGCCTCAACAGGATCATCAACATGGAGATCTCTGTGGATCCTTTCCTGTTGTTTGACCCTTCGTCTGAAACGAGAATCGGCTCAATAGTCCAGGAGTCGGGGGCTGAGATGGATGTCACCAAGGCAAGGTACCTCAATGACCTGAATGAAATGAATGAGTTTCTAAATAAGGCATTGACACCCCAGAAGTGGTGCACGAAGCTTAAGGAGCTTGCCGAGGCGTTCCAGGACTCCCTAGACACCATACGTCGAGGGAGGAAGATTGGAAATGTTCACATGAACATCCTCGAGCAATGCTTTGATAAGCTTCTCAAGAAACATAGGTCGGCCCTTGGAGAGCTCGAGCTCCTGCGGGTGGAGAAGCGGAACCTGGAGGAAAAGATCCTCAGTCGACCACCCTGCAGTATGGCATAGAGAGGGGAGTGGCAGCGGTTCTTTTAGAGTCGCTGAAACTAGCTGAGGTCGAGGTATGTACTCCCAATGACGCTTCCCCAGTTCTCCTTAAACGAGAGACGCCTCGAAACGAGAAGACGGAGGAGCCCACAAGGGCAAGGTAGAGGGAGTCTCGGTCCAAATATCAACTAGAGACGAAAAAGCTGTTCCGCCATCTCCCCCAAAACAACCTGTTCACACTAGGAACAGCGAGATGGTGGAAAAGAAGAGAAAGAAGAAAAGGGTTAAGAAGCCTTCAGCAAAAGAGGAAGAGGGTAGGACTGAGGTGACAGCCGGATCAAAAGAGGACCCACCGAGAGCGACGCCTACAGAGGAAGTGAAAGAACCTCCTCCCCCGAAGAAGATCAGGGCTAAAGAGGTTAAGGATCCCCCCAAGGCGGCCAAGACTACCAAGCCTGAACCCCCAAAGGTCAAGGGCCCCCTAGATGGAAGGAGGACCTGACCCTGGTAGTTGAGTGGAGTGAGGATGCGGGGTCCGGGTTAATGCTCGCGGTGCTGAAAAGCATCGCTGGTAGCATTCCTAGGCACTGCTATGACCTCAAAATGATTCGGGGTGGGGGAGCTGTGGCTCTCATATTGAAGAACCCCGATGAAAAGAAACTGGCCGTGGAGGCTATAGAGAGGGAGCCTGCACTGAGGCTAGGAGCCTCAAGAGGGACAGGAGGGAGCTGATTCTCTTGAGTGTCAACTCTAACATCAAAGAGGAGACGCTAAAGAAATGGTGATGCTCCAAAATTCGAGGTGTGGGGACTTCTTGGAAGGATACATGAGATTTTATACAAAGAGTACAAGGAGGCCCTACGCAACGAATTGGGTCATTTCGGGCCTAAAGGAGGCCACCATGAAATCCCTCCTGGTCAAGAAGAGGTTGTAGATAGGTGCCAGGATGGTACCTATCAGGGTGAATTGGGCAGTGTCAACTTGCTTCAGGTGCCTTAGGCCCGGTCGTTTCGTATGGAACCGGGTTGTTGACTCTGTTTAGAGGACAACAAGAGGTACGACAGGAATAATCATCGCCCCCGGAGTACGCAGTGCTCGGTGAAGGCCTGGTACGTGAACGGGAGGCGATGGTAGAGGGGCAAAACAAGGAGGTGTGGAGGTTCGTGCAGCTAAATTGCGCTCTTTCGAGGAGGAGCTCCGAGGAGCTAGACCGGATCATTAAAAGTGATCGCCCTCATGTTATCCTGGTGCAGGAAATGTACCTGGAGGATGACGGGAGGATGGGTCTAGATACTCGTTACAGTTTTTTCTCTAGCGAGAGCAACAAAGCCGCCTTACTGGTCCGGGGAGATTCTTGTTTGGGTTGTGGGTCCTGGGAGGAGGCGGTGGCTGTACAGATCGAGGCGGCGGATCTGAAACTGGTCTGCCTCTCTACGTACATACCACCTCAGGACAACGACCTCGGTAAGCTGGACTTCCTAAATGATTTTTTGGTTGGGAAGGAAGGGCACGAGATCGTGATGGGCGGAGATTTTACCGCGCGCACCCAGCTGTTTGGGGACAGGGAGGAAAATTCTAAAGGAAAGGCGTGGTCGATCTTGTTATTGGTCAGAGTCTGGAGATTTCGAACGTCTATGGTGAATCGACGTTTGCCACGGAAAACGGTGAACCATCATAGACTTCTCCCTGGCAAGAACGAGCAGGATGCGGCGTTTGAGGTGGGAAACGGACCCCACAGACGTAAGCGACCACATACTCATCAGGTTTGAGACCAGTTGTGAAGTGGAACCGCCATCAGTGGAGAGAGTTCTTCGGTACAGCATCAGGGGGCTTAACCTTGAAAGATTCAGACGCCGGTTTGCTAGCACACTTGGGGATAGATTGGCTGGAGCAGTTGACAGAATTTCTATTAATAGCATGGTCAATGTGCTCCACCAGGATATAATCAACGTGCAAAACCTTGGGGCCTGGATCTGGAAAGGTTACCGCATTTAAAAAGTTTAAACAGCCTTGGTGGAACGAGGAGCTGAAGATCGAGAGGAAGAAAGTCAGGGCCATGAGGAAGCTATTCCAGAATAGTACGGGCGAAGAGAGAGTTAGGAGAAGAATAGCTTTCCAGAAGGGCCTAGCAGGGTACAAGAGACACACCAAAAGGGAGAAGAGGAAACACTGGAGGGAGCAGTGCAAAACCGTACTGGAGATTAATCCATACGGTCTCCCTTACAGGGTTGTCTCTGGGAAGATAAGGTGCTCCCCTAACTTGAGGCTACTTGAAGGGGAAGATGGGTTCAAGACTCAGGACCTGAAGGACCCTGGACCTCATCTTGGATCGGAACTTCGGAAACGAGAACCAGACGACGAGATCTCTCTGACCACTTGTGGCTTGGTGGATCCGCTCTTTTCTGAGAATGAGGTGAAACTGGTGGCTTTCAAGTTGGGGAACAGGAAATCTCCTGGTCCCGACGGGATCGATAACACGGTCGTGAAAGCCCTGGTGAGGATGCACCTATCGCTTCTTGCCAGGTTATTCAATAGGTGCCTGGACACTGGTACTTTTCCTGAGGCATGGAAGGTTGCCCGAGTAGTGCTTCTAGAAAAGTCTGGTAGAAAGGGTAATTCTCCTAATGATTATCGTCCGCTTTCTTTACTAGCGTGTCTAGGTAAGGTTCTGGATAGCCTACTAGCTCAGCGACTGAAGCACTGGCTAGAGGTAATGAGCTCCTTTCCTCTTTCCAACATAGTTTTAGGGAAGGAAAGTCCACAACCACAGCTCTAAACGAGGTGTTAGAGGGGGTTGATATGGGCTTAAATGAGGGTGCTTGGGTTCTTCTCGTGGCACTAGACATTGATGGCGCGTTCAACTCCATGAACTGGAACAAACTGATGAGAAATTTGATGGACATGGGTTGTCCAGATAATTTGTGCAGCTTGGTTCGTGACTTCCTGAGGGATAGACGGATTAGCCTCAGTTTTGGTGGGCTGAAGTTGGAAAGAAACTGTGCTAGGGGTTGCCCCCAGGGCTCTTGCTGCGGACCTATTCTATGGAATCTCCTGGTAAACACCGTTTTCCAAGAGGAGCTACCTGAGGGAGCCAGGCTGGTTCTCTATGCCGACGACCAGTTCCTCATCATTGAGGCTGCTTCGAGAGCGAAGGCTGAGAAGTGTGTTGAAACTTCATTCCAAATCCCCTCGAACTGGGCCCATGACTCTGGCCTTAAGTTCAATGTCTCCAAAACTAAAGCCCTCAGCTTTAAATCTAGGGAGATAAGAACTAAAAGGAAAGGGATCAAATGGGAACACAAGCCGGCTATCCGGATGGAAGACGGAGGGTAGCGTTGGTCAATAGGATGACCAATAGGAAGGAGGGTACTATTTTTAGGAACCTCTACCTCTCCTGTGTCGAGCCAATCGGGGGTTAAATTCTAATTTATGTTCATTAGCAAATTTTTCAAGATGGAGAAGAGTCTTGTTCGAATCTCTTTCAGCTTTTTTCCAGTTAGTACTGCTGCTCCATAGAATAATGTCATCAGCGAAAAGTCCAATATTGGTTTTATGTGAATTTTTTTCTTCTATGCCTGCAATAAATAGGGTGAAGAGATTTGGGCTAAGGACTGATCCTTGTGGTAATCCTTTAACAATTTGAAGGTTTTAGATAGAGTGCCATTATATTTGACCCTGATGTATCTATTTTTAAGGAAATCATTTATCCAAGTGATAGCTTTTCCATCAATTTTGAAATGTTTGTATAATTTTGTAATTAACTTGTTTTTCCATACTTTATCAAAAGCTTGTGTAAGGTCTAAAAAAGCAGCTATGGTGTGGTTAGTTGGTTTTCTGTTTTGTGCATCTTTTACCTTTTGTGTGAAAAATTAGAGTTGGTCTATTGTCCCATGTCCTTTCCTAAATCCATATTGTTCTTATGGTAAGAGATTTTTTGTATTGAGGTGGTAGGAGAGTCGTCTGAGTGTAATATTTTCCATTAATTTGCAGCAAATACTTGTGAGGGATATAGATCAGTAGTGTTTTGGGTCATCAGCAGATTTGTCAAGTTTTTTTATGGGAATTATTGTTGCAGTTTTTAGTCTTGAGGCAATTATCCAGTTTTCCAGGAGTTATTGAAAATATTAAGAAGTCTTTCTTTGCCAATTTTTCCCAAGTTTGATATCATTTGGCTATGGATTCCATCTGGCCCAAGAGTCTTGTTTAGGTCAGTGTTTTCTAATGCATAAGCTAGCTCTTTCATATTGATTTTTTTCATGGAAAAATATTACGTGCTGGTGACATTTTTACAGTCATGAATAATCTTTCGGGCCTTTTTTTCAACTTTCTTAACTTTTATTTCAAATTTTATTTTACTACTTATTTGATATGAATTACCTAAAAGATTGGCAGCATTTTTGTCATTAGTTGCTGGTGACCAACTGTATTCTTAATCATATTTGTGTTTTCAGTTTGTGGCTGGGATCTTTCAAATTGTTTTGCCAAATGCCAAAGTTTTGTATTTGGGTTTCTTGGTTTCATGTTTTCACAAGTTTGTTTTCATTTTTCCCTTTTGACATTTACGTATAATCTTTTTATTTTTGCATTCACAATGTTCAGTTCAGTTCTACAATTTGTTTGGTTTTGGGTGCACTTTTCCGTAATTCATTTCTTTTAGTTATGTGTTTGAATATTTTTTGCCTGGTGTGTATAATTTGGAATCCAATTCTTAATATTACCTCTTGGTATTGAAACTTTGGCTGCTTTAATAATGGTGTTTTTGAAAGATATCCAATTAGCCTTTTTGAAGTTCCAGAATTTTTTTTAATTGAGCTGGTTTTGGTCTTGGTGCTAATTTCAATCAAATTAGGAAAATGATCACTTCCAATACTTTTTAATATTTGCCATTTGCATTTGTGGAAAATGTCAGGATAGTAAAAACTTATATCAAGTGCTTGTGCAGTATTATAGCTGTAGGAATGATGGGTAGGATTCCCATCATTTAAGCACATGAAGGCATTGTCGTTAAATATGTTTGATAGTATTTTGCCTCTTGGGTTTGGCGTGGAACATCCCCATAGTTGATTTTTGGCATTAAGGTCACCTACAATAATAGTGTTGCCTGTAAGATATTGAGCCATTTTTTCATCGTCAATAAGTTTATTGTTTGTAGGGTGATACATATTGTATATGTTGATGGCTTTGTTTTGATTGTGGTAGACTTTGATACCTTGGGCTTCGTGGTCTGATGTGTTAACAGCTATGTCCTCATAGTACAAATCCTTGATTAAAAATGCTAGGTCACCCCCTTTAACAGTATATACAGATGGATCTTCTGACCTCAGCCTGAGTAATGGAGGGGCCGGAATTAAAATAATACTGCAAGATGGAACACACATCAAAATCAAAGAAGGAGCAGGACAGATTTCGTCAAACTTCACTTGTGAACTGACAGCTATCTGGAAAGCCCTTGATGTATGCCTTAACCAACCATCCCTGCATCAAGCAGAAGGAAATTTAATATACAGCGACTCAATATCCGCTCTAGAAGCAATTCAGAAGGGCAATACTAAAATCACACAGAAAATACACTCGTCACTTACCCAACTGGAACCATTGGAGAAGAACTGCATTCTACAAAGGATTCCTACCCATGTTGGGAACGGGGGTAATGAAATGGCATTTGAATTGGCTAAGGAAGCCAGAAATTTGGGCCAAAGGAAAGAACAAATGTCATTATTTGACGCTGATGCTTTGTCAAAATACAAGATAATTAAACAAAAAATAAAAAAAGATCAAAATGCTAAATAAACTCTGAGAGAAAAATGACAAAACCTATAACAAGACTTAGAACAAAACACTCTATAAAGGAATGACAATACATCCAGTGGCACAAGAACCTATAGGACATGCGACAACTGTCCTTAGTGGAACCAACACCTACCCACATATTCTCATACCCAGAAATGGCCGCAGCCTTGCAGAAAATTGACACAGACCCAGAGCAGCAGCTTTACACACCCAAGATAGTGGATATTGCTGTTGCTGTGATGGAGATGCATGGAGACATCTGAGACTCTTTAATGGACACGACAACAACAGCAACGGCATTCCAGAGTAAAATAAATTATCAGGGGGATAGATACATATTTTTCAAATGAATTAAAATAAATATAATCGATACTGAGAGAAAGTTGAATTAAAAAAAATAGAAATTTATTATCTTCGAAAACAAACCGTATCTAAAATATCTTTTTATTTCGCTACATGTTTTAATTTGCATATACCTATTTTACATATCTCAGATTGTATTTAAAAATTGTTAACCATTTCTTCTAACTTTTGGCGAAATGGTGTTTTATTAATTTATCATTTGATATTATTAGGGCTCTTTCCTGGTATTCAAAAGGGAAAAATACGTGTCGTTCAGTTATATTTTTCAATTTATCAAACAATTTGGCCGCTGAATCGCCGATTCTGGTAGAGCGCCATCTAGCGAATAAAGTTGTAACTAAAATCAATTTCGAATTTTTCATTATTTGCCATAAAAAATCCCATTGCATCCTGAACCCAATGGTGTTTACCGCATTGCTCTAGCGCAAATATTCGCGGAGTTATTAATTTTTAAAGTTGTGCGGGACTTTTGGATCACCCTGTACTATAAGTTTGCTATCTTTGGTTTTTAAGATGTAAAATTATATGTGTGGACTGAGTACTACAGAATTTATTTTGAGAAAAAAGGGCATTCCCTGATTATGCAATTAAAGGTTGCTAATGACTTGCGTCATCTATCGGAATAAATATCAACCAATCGTTGATTTTTAAATATTCCAGAATTGACCAAATAGAATTTATTTTATGGTTCTAAGATATTGCAACATATACATTTAATTTGTTCGTGTATTTGTATGTCTCTTTTTAGAAAATTTTCTATTTTTGAAGCTAACTTCATGTGAAATTAACACATATAAGATCATTTTTCAACGAATATACCACGAAGAAGAGTTTAAAAAATGCAGAAGGCTGCCTAAAAGATAAGAAAATACAGTCCTGAAATTCATATCTTTGATAGATGGAAATTTAACGATCAATCCCCTAAGGTAATGTAAAATCTATATATATAAAATTGAATGTCTGTGTGTGTGTGTCCTCTATGGATTCAAAAACCATACATCCAATCGCCGTGAAAATTTAGGATATTATTAGGCATATCCCCGGAAAGGTTTACGAAAAATAATTTCTTGAATATCTTTAATATCCTTAGAGTTATTTGCAGATTTGTAGCTTTAACTCGCAAGCAGCGCCACCTTGCGACGGAGATAGGCTTATAGGCTTAGGTCTGCCCCTCCCCCCCCCCCCCCCCGTCCGGCCGGTCAGTCCAAGTTCCCACCGACCAATCAGAGGGATCAAGAGCCCCCCCCCCCCACCCCGTCCGGCCGCCGGCCAATCAGAGGGATCAAGAGGTCCTGGCGCGCGGGGGGCGGGTGACCTCCGGGAACTACGTCCATCTTCCATAAACGACCATGATTTTATTCAACTTATCGAGTATTTTTCAAGGGACCGGGAAATATGTTCACTAGATAAAACGATGATTTTGTAATGTAGAAAATTATGAAAGACAAAATTCAGGATGACACGGCACACAGGGACCGGGAAAAAATGTTCACTTTATCGAGAGATTCAAATTTACGAGTTTCAAATTATCAAAATATATCTTTTTTTTTATAAGTTTATAGAGAATTGTTTTAACAAATGTTCGTTAGACAAACCTTTACTCGGGTAAAACCTCGGGCGAAGCCGGGTACGTCCGCTAGTATGACATAAACATGTTGAAGATTTGCATAGAACAAGAAGAAAAAGATCGCTTGATTTCAGAGGAAGAAACATAACTCAATTTTGAATATTTTCATATTAACTATATTGTAGCAAAGTATTTATTATATTTTATGTACAGATTATTAATTTTTGATATTTATATTATTTATAATTTGTTACTCTGGAAACTTCCCTCATTTCTTAACTTGTATCTTATAAATGTTGATTTTGTTCTTGCCTTAAATATATTGCCGTGACATTCTGAAGTTTGTCTTTACTAATTTTCTACGTGATAATATAATACTTTATGTTAATAGGCATTCATATATAAGATGTATGTAATGTATTTTATCTTCCATTTGAAAATTAACATTTGTTATTCACCTTTCATCATTAATATTGTTACATATTGTAATATACTTGAATATATGGTGTGTTTACTTGAAGAAACACCGAGATCTTCAATTTACATAAGAACGATGCCTCCTTATGTCTATGACCCTGGTAAAGAACTTTAATAGTGTTGTAAGGAATGGGCCCCACAACACATGATAAGAATATTTTGATAAATCAATATTATCCTATCGTAATATTATGTAATAAATATGTATTCTCTTGCCAATAAAATTTGGAATTCCAACATCTTTTCGTTCCAATTTTTATGATACCCAGTTTACAACGAACCATGGAAATTTTAAGGGATTTTTATCAAAGATTGGAGCGGTTAAAGACTCTAGCTGTCATTGTGGCAACGAATTCCAGGACTCAAGACACCCACTGCTGGAATGCCCACTCTCTTTCACCGCTAGACAGCAGACAATAAATAATGTTGTAGATCTATATCAATTTGTAAATAGCAGAGATAATTATCGTAGGTTTAAATATTTTTTAAAATATATTTATGATTATCTTTCTAACCTGAAAGGTTCAGGTTCCTAATATATATTATTGTTTCTCTTTTTATTTTTGATTACTTCCTTGTGTAATATATATATGTTAATAACTGTTTCTGTTTAAAAAATCTAAATCGACGCAATTATCCCTAGCCGGGATATCGCGTTTTGTGTGTTGAAATAAATATTTTTTTCTGAATATTCTTATGTATACATAAATATCAAATAATTTATTTTTAAAAATATATATAGATTTATCAAATATGAAATTTATCAAAACAATTTTGTAAATTCGTTTGGAAAATATTTTCGATATTTGAATTTGAGGATCAAGTCACTCTCTCACTGAATTTGTCAAATGATTATTTCTGATACTCATCATTTATCAAAACGGAATTCGACATCATATATATATATATATATTAGAATAGCATTAGCTGAATGAATTCCATTATGTACTCACTTTTTGAAACATTTAAAAATCTTGCCAAGTTTGAAGCAACCCATTTTTGTCAGCTTTCGATAACTTATTGTTATTTGTGAGAATTATTAGAAATAAAAAGTCCTTAGAAACCCATATTTTTGACTCTCTATCAATTATACCATCATTTATTTGGATAAGGGCCCCGGGTAGAAATATTAATTGAACACTTAAAAATTACTTCGATTTCTGCAGATTTTTTTTATTATCCCTAGTACACGTGGTACAGGCTATGATAATCATGGTGGGTAGAAGTTGGCGGCTGCTTTTACTGTAAGTGCACCACATGTCTACACATATGAAAAGCAGTTCGACTCTGCACTTACAAATATGCCAGAGGCCGTTTGGTTACTTGCACTTGCTGTATTCCTGAAGATACTTCCACAAATCCAGAGAGTACAATTACTCCAACGTCGTTCTGACACCTAGTTAGTACAAGTTCCAACTACTTATTATATGTGTGAACAGCCACGTGGTATTCTAGCACTCTGAGCGATCGTGAAGCTCCTTGATTATTATGTCCTATATTTTACTAATTTGTGGAGTATAGGCTAAATAAAATACACTGAACTATATTGTTTTAAAAATAGAGCAATCCATAAATAAATCTTTAAATAAAAAGGCATATATTATTTTATGACTAATGAATTTATCAGTTTTAATTTATATATATATGTTATAGATTAGAAATTTTTTGTGTGTTTGATTGTTGAAAAGAGGTGCAGTCGTGGAAAAATAAAAATAATTATTTACCTTTCAAGCAGATTTTTATTTTGAATCTCTTGAAGTAAAAATATACATATAAAATTATTTATATCACAGGAATATAGAATTTATATAATGAATTCTATAATCGTGTGGATAAAAGATAGGTAGGGTTAAATATACATATTTACAACAATAATAATTAAAAGTGATATTTTTTTGAATATATGGTCAAAAATGCAGAACAGTCAATGAATGAAAAAATAAAATATGTGTTTTAAAAAAAAAATAAAATATTTGTATTTTAGATTATATAATATATATATATATATATATATATCAAATTTTATTATGATAAACGTGTAACGATTACAGCTAAAGTTGTTAAAACATTTTAATATTTAAAATAAATGAAGTGGACCCCACTTCTGACACCATTTGTTACGTCGCCGCCGTGTCAGGGAATGCCAAATGAGCAAGCGGGATAAAGATATCTTTTCAAATCTTCCTTATTTACCTTCGTGCATTCATAGAGGACAGAGTGAGTAACACGCAGAGAGCATCATCAAACAACTGTCTTTAACAATTTGGAGGACGATTCCACTCCTGGCTGTCATAGTTGGGCTTCTTCCTTCCTGATGGTTCCGTCCGTCCCATCAGCTATTCTTGGGTTCAACATAAGTGGTTCAACTGACCCTGCTTACAATCAAGGAGATATCAAATCTTTCTTTCGTACATTGCCGCAATGCTATTTTTGAAGGCCTGGGAGTCTGAGAAAACAAAGAAGAAAGCATTCAATTTCTTTTTTATTCTTTTTTTTTTCAATATTTCGCATCAATATATTTGTTACTTTTATTAATCTTTAAATGCATTTGATATATCTGCGCGCTCTACACGTGTTTGAATATCTTCATAAACTGGCAAAGATAACCATTGTGAAATTTTTTTCTCCTTGAAAAGATTTACAAAGGGAAACTGAAACTTTGGAAATAATTATTTGAAAAGTTGTGGTTGGCGTTAAATGTTATTTATTCCTCATAATTACATAGTTAATTCTCTAATATTTTAAGTGAATAAATGTCGCCATTTATATCAGGCTGTTTTGAAGTCCAAAAGAGGAATTGAACAAAAATAACTGTTCGGAGGAGATTAATAGAATCGCTTATGTCGTGGTCCATTTGAAAGAGGAAAGCGAAGAATAGAACGCGTTGATTCCACACTCGCCTTTTCAGTCATATGTTAACCTATTCACAGTGGATTCTGTAGCAACTGGAGATGCGTTGGACCTGGAGGCTGTTGAGTTCTGCGCTGCCTGGAGTATAGGAGCTCCATCTACGCTTCCTTCCTTGGTGATTCTGTATAAGACCTGTGGTCTTAATAAGGTTGTATGTGTGTGTGTGTGAAACAAAAACAGAATTATAATAGTGAGCTTAACCTAGATGTTACCTAATTTTTAAAACTATTCAGTATACATTTTTGAATACTTTCAGCGCACTGATAAAAATATTGTTGTTTTGTTTTAATCATAAGCTGACAGATTTATTTAATCATCATGTAATTGGTGTGAAAATGATCGAGGATATTTTGCCAATCATTTTATTATAGAATTTTGATTACAATCCAATGAGGTTATGCGCTAGAATTTTGAAATATAAGTTCTATGCTTCTCATCCAAGCATAGAGGTACGCTAACACCACATCCACGAATCTGAAGGAGGTGCCATGGATGGTGAGTAACCCGGGCATTAGACGTTGCTGGTGGTGAAGGCTTCAGGCAAGAGGTGCGACCAATGGCGGAGTCCGTCATGAGGGAAAGTCCAGGATGATAGGTGCAGTCGTCAGTGGTTGCTATCAGACAGGCGATGGTGCAGATACTGCAGATGGTCAGTGTCCTAAACAAATAATTTATCATTCACCCCAGCTGTTTATGACAATAGGAGAAAATGTTATAAATATAAAAGGATACAAAATAATTAACGCCTTAATAAATTCCAAAACATTTATAATCAAATAGACTAGGGCAAGTTATAAAGACGATGGTAAAGCTGGAGGCAGCTATTTCTCATGAAAATGTACGGCAACCATAATTTATGAAAGAAAAAGAAGTTAGACAACTCACCAGAACTGAATGTGGTTGACATTTCAAGAAGCTGTAGATGCAAGTGACTTGTGCCCCGTTCAACAAGCACCGCAGCTCTTAACTTGTCGACCAACAGGCGTTGCAGTTATTGGTGAACTGAACAATAAAAACCGCAGTTCGTTTCACCCCAGCCCAACAGAAGCGGCAGTTATTGGTGCCCCGTCCAACAAAAGCCGACTTCCTGGTGTCTTGATGAATTGAGGTGGAAATTTGCAGTGCCTTTATTAACAGAAGTCGCAGTTCTTGGTACCGCTACCAATAGAAAATCCACAGTTTTAGGTGTCCAGATTAAGAGAGAACAAGTCTTGGTCTCCGAACAATAGAAAGGCAGATTTTAGCTCTTCGATCAATAGAAAGAAAATTTTGGTGCCCAGATCAACAGGAATCTCAATTATTCAGGTTCGAACATCAGGCAGTCGACGTTTCATGGCCTCGTCCAGTAGATGTGTCGCAGGTTTTGATATCACCACCAGCAGAGGTCTTAGATAATAGTGTTTCTACTGAAAGAAACACAGATCTTGATGCTCCAAGCATTAAAAATGCTTCAATGGGAAGCTGTGCCAGGAACGGCTGCCCCAGATTTTTGAAATCTAAATAAACAACAAAAATACCTTTAATTTATAAATACTTTTAATTCTCATATAAGCTAGTAGTTTAATATAAATTTAATGGTTAGTTGTAAAAATATACTTATATGAGTACCTTTGTATATATATATGTGTATTATGTAATTGTGAAAAAATTACAATTAATATTACACATGTGTTATCTGTAAACATTTTCAATTCATTAATAAATACTAGAGAGTATGTAAATATTATGTAAATGGCTAGTGCAGTAAGATATTCATACACTTTTATAAAATATAAAAAAAAACTTACGCAATATTTTTATTTATTCCCAAAAAATTTTATATAAAAGTAAATCGCAATTTTTGCATAACTGAATATCTATACACTTCACTAGATAGCTAGAGTGGAAGTCAATAAAAAGGTACTTACTTCTCTAGGAAACGATGTCGTCAATTGTCTCCGTTGAGGGAGATGGAGGAGTAGGGGTATGTTGATGTAGGTGCCCATGTTTGCGAGGATATTGTTGGTGGATGTATGGAGGTATGGGGTGGGACTATTGATTACTTAAAAAGTCTATTAATGGAATATTTCTTCACTGGTTGATGGTTGGTTGTGGAGGTTGATTAGTTGTAAAATTGAAAGTTATTTATATGGGAAATCGTTGGTATATTTCTTTAGGTAATTTGGATGAAATCATTTCGTTTATGAGAAGGAAGAGGACGATGGGGGAAATATTTTTATTGTTTGCTTGGATATATTTAAATTTTAGAATGATGATGATATAAGATAAAATTAATTGTTTTCGTTAAAATTTTACAATATAAATTTTTGAGCCAAGTTTCTAAAATGAAAAAAATGTCATTATTCATTTTACCATTTTTGGATTTGATATAAGATGAAATGTGATAAAATCAATCATTATTGCTTCGATTTCCTGGATATTATCTATGGATTCACTGATATTTCTGGTAAATATGGTTGTCAGAGTTCATTGCTGCTATTGCCAGGATATTCTCTAAGGATGATATTATAGTGCTGCTCAATACGGTTGCTATTTCATTGCTGCTATGGAAGAGGGCCTAGATCAGGGAGGGGAGGGAGCCCGTGGTCCCCCACTCCACATCTCTGTGAAGTAAGGGACAACGGGGCTCCACACCTACTCTAACAACTGTGGGGGTGGAAGAAACCGTCTCGAACTGTAACTGTGGCAGTCGGAATGTGGATGGTAGTGGTGTGAAGTCTAGGGGTAAATCTGGGGAGTAGGGGGGAAGGGGAAGTGAGGTGGAATGGCTGATGAATGATGACCTGTACATTTGGTCCGTGCAAAAGGCCGGTGTTATTGGAAGGTGTTTGGGCAGGTCATGGGCTCTAAAAACTATTTGTTCACGTGGGGTGGGTGTTGGGGGTGTGGGGATGTTGTCTGCGTGTGGGGGTTTTGGCTTTCTCCTGAAACATTAATGAGTTCTGTCAGCAATTTTCACAAAAATTATTGCTTTGGGATGTCTATTCTAATGTAAGATCGGCCAAATTTCCGGCTGATAAAAGTACAGAGACATTCTTTGATCAACACATTCAGTTGTGGACCATTCAAAATCACCTTTTGAGATATTTCTAATTTATAGTTCTAATTATTTATAATCTGTGAAGATGGAATATTCGCTAAATTATCTAAACAGAGTATGATGAGGCTATTTTGAAGGCTTGGAGATTGCTTGAAGATTAATTTGATATTTATATGAATTTTTTATGTTCGCTCATATTTCGATTATTAACAAATTATTAAACATTTCTATAATAATTGTTTTTGATATAATTATATTATTTTGATCAATTAATCCCATTTTACCTACAGAAGGAAGTATTGAAACAATTGTTTGTTCGATGCACTCAGTTGTGGGCTATGCAACAACAACAAAGCCTTCTATAAAGACAATTTTACTTATATAGACTATACCCTGAATATTCAAGATGAGACAGTGAACAATATTAGAAAATATCATTGAATGTGTAAATAGGTATACAGTCTTATAATGGAAAGACAATAACAACTATTTTGCGTGTATTTTAGTTATTTTTCTTTTAATTTCTACCGATTTTCTCAGCTTATCTATTGAATTGTAGAATTAAGTGAAATTATGTAAAATGGTATTTGATTATATTTAAACTTGTTTCCTATTGGTGATTTATTGTATCGTGTTTACTCTCCTGTAGAGAGAAGGACTTGTATATTAATGTTTTAACAGAATATTATTAACATATTATTGAAATTTTGATATTTTATTACTCTATAAAATCATATTAATGCAGTGTTCAGAATAAATTGACCTGCTATATATCTTCACCATTGTCTCTCCTACTTACATAATTCTAAGTGACAATATAATATATAAATTGTTTTTAAAAAGGTAGAAATAGAATTCGAGTAAAAAGTTTCTTCAATTTAAGTTTTGCAAGCTTTCGAGAAAATATTCTGTTCTTTAACGAGCAAATACTTTTTTTTGTATAATATCAAAATGATATTTCTACAATGTTGAACGTATTTACCCAAGTTTGGCCTTAAATACCCATTTTTTGGTTTCTCAAGAAGCCTCTTGGACAAAAAATATTTCATGTCGCAGTGGTACAGCCTACTCCACGCTGACGAGCGCCAACAGCCCGAAACACGTTCGTGGTTGGATTTTCTTGATTTATAAAGAAATGGGTTGGCCAAATGTATCAGAAAACAGGCTAAATTAACGTTTAGTTGATTTCTGTTTTACTAGATGGCGCTCTGCCATCTAAAAAGCACATGTGCTCCTTGTAAGGATATGCCTTCTTTGTTTTTAATTTCAATACCTGACCTTTTTAGTTTTCTATTTTTTTTTTCATATTTATATACAATATATAACATGAATCCACGTTTAAAATTTAATTTTTCATATTCATTAAGTATATTTTCAAAATGTTGCTATAAAAGGAAAATTTTAAATTATCAATATTTCAGACAAGAACTAATACATTTTATACTCCATCAATTTTTATTTGGTGTAATATTTTTATAATTTTTTTTTATGTTTGGGAATATTTTTCTCATTAAATATTTTCAATGAATTAAAACATTGATTTATAATATATTGGAATATTTTCTGAGAAGATATAAATTTAGTAATTAAAATAATTTCTTGATGTAATATTCTAGTAATAAAATTTTGAAAGAAAGATCTTTGAAATATAAAGCTATGATGGCAATATGTAGCCTGATGATGATGTTTTGGAATGACAAAGATCTTACTTTTTGAATCTCTTAAAAATCTTGCAGAAAGTAAAACATCCCATTTTCGTTAGCTTTTTGTTTGCTTGATTAGTATTTGCTATGATTGACTTGGAAAACAAAGACTCCTTAGAAACCCTTTAACTATTAAAACTGATTTATTCGATATAAATATATAGAAAAAGATAGAGTATAAAGTCATATATATACCTAAATATATCTGAAAATCATAATACTCTTTATACATATATCTCACATTTTAAATGTTATATCTTGTATATATAAAAACAGCAAACCCTTGTGTAGCTACAAAATGGCGCAAAAATAACGGATACCCGGGAGAGAAAGGGACGGTGAGCCGGGAAGAATAGTATAAACAAGAGAGACTTATAAACATATTGGTCGTGGCAGTCTCTGATTGGACGTCCTCCCCTTCTGACGTCACCAGTATGATATAAGCCGGGTTGCACTGAGCCCAGAAGACAGGCAGCAGGAGGAGAGTAGTTAGGATGCCATGCTAACCGATTGACCAGAGCAGTCCCAGGGCATCCCCTTAGTCTCACCTTTCCTGGAAACCATCCCCTAAACCAAGGTAACCATGTTCCTATGCGTGTGATCTTCTCACATCTTCAATAAACTACGGAGGAAATTGTACAAGAGCGACTATTATGATATACAAATAAAATAAATTATGATGCATTAGAACGCCATTTTTTATAAGAAATTTGAACCATTTTCAACGCAATGTTTCTTTTAAAAATTAAACCATTTTCTACTGCTCTTATTGCAATGTGATAAACTAATGGGAGGGCCTGACTCATCAGTGGTGAACCCTCCCAGAGGTTTCGTCAGTTTAATCTACCATACCGCTGTAATCTATTCAATGGAGACTATGAATAAAACCGAAAGAGCAATGTATTAAACTATGAAATATGTGTTGAACTATGAAATAGGAATGTATTAATCTGGCAGAGTTCGATGCTTCAATTATTAAAATTAGGTTTTTCAGATACTATTAATTCTAATATTAAGAGGGTTTGTAAGCGTAAGCCATACCCCATATTCATTTATTTTAATTATCAATTATTTAAAACATATAATAACATTTATTGCATTTATTATACAGAAAATGTTTATTATATTTTTTGAGGAATTAAATGAAAATTAAATTAAAATGTATAGAAATGGGATATTATCCGGATGAATGGAAAAAATCATTCTTAAAAATAATTCCAAAACCAGGCAAAACGAATTATGAAATAAATAAAAGTTATAGACCTATATCATTGACATCTAATCTATCTAAAACATTTGAGAATATAATAAAAAATAAATTAAGTAACTATTATTTAGAGAATAATTTAATGAGCTCAAGGCAGCATGGTTTTATGAAATCTAGATCAACAATTACTGGAATGGATAAAATTATAGAAACTATATTGAAACATAAACAAAAAGAATTGACTTCCTTGATAGCTATAGATATTGCGGGTGCATTCGACAATGCATGGTGGCCTGCTATTATAAAAAGAATGGATAATGATGATGTTCCTTCAGATTTAATACGGATCATAAAATCTTATTTGAATAATGAAAGGGAGGTGAAATTTACATACGAATCAGAAACTTTTTATAAGAAACTAACTAAAGGATGTCCACAGGGTGGACCTTTATCTCCACTTCTATGGAATATTTTGCTAAATGATTTGTTGATAAATTTTGATTCAATGAATGCAGATATTATATGTTATGCAGACGACGTTACAATAATTTGCTGGAATAAGACTATTGAAGGACTAAAAACCGCAAGTGAATACACCTTAAATTATGTGATCCAATGGTGTAATAGAAATAAATTAACGATCAGTACAGAGAAGACTAATATGCTATACCTACATAACAGACAAAAAATACCTATTAAGGTTAATAACAATATAATAATGCCGGTCAAGCAAGTAAAAATTCTGGGAATGAAATTTTCTAATCACAAATGGAAAAACAAAGTTAACTTTACACCGCATGTTAATGATATTCTGTGTAAGGCAGGACGTATGAAAAATTTATTATGTTCACTAAGTGGCAATATGTGGGGTTTAGACACTGAAAAGAGGTTAACTTTATTCAAAACAATCATTAGGCCTGTACTTACATACGGTTCTGAAATTTGGTTCAAATATTTAAACAATCGTTGTAAACAAAAACTGAACTCCATGCAGTACCAGATCATTTTATGGGCAGTTAGAGCATACAAAACCACTTCATCAAACTGTGTGCATAGCTTGGCAAAAATTCCACTCCTAACAGATTATATAGAATCCAGAATAATCAAATTTGATCTAGCTCAAATGTCCATTGAAGATCTAATTACTTACGAACCCCATGCTCCAAGTATAGTCAAATCATTCTTACACGCAAAAATGAATGAAATTTTTGAGAACACTAATGAAATTTTCAGAAGCTTTTTCGTATTAGGAATTCCAAGATTTTTCCGTCCAAATTTTTATAATATCCAATTCATTACAGATCATGGCAATTTTGGGAAATTTTTGGCAACTATCGGCGCCGTGAAGGAACCAGGATGCTTCTGCGGAGGTGAAATTCAAGACGCGAGACATCTACTTCTGGAGTGCCCAATTTTCCGGGATTTTAGGGAAAATAGATTTGGTCGTATTGGACAGCTTGATGAATTTGTAGACAAAAAAGAAAAGTATAAAAATTTTGATCAATTTTGTAAATACATATACAACTTTCTCTTGAATTGGAAAAAAGAGAAGGAATCTTAGAAAAAAAAAAAAAAGAACTGCGATGCTTGCTCTGTGTGTTTTGCTTTGTTGTTTGTTTTTCTCTTTGGACAATTTTCTTTAGTTAATTTATGTAAAATAATGAATTGAACAGGATTGTATATAGCCGAATTGCTGTAATGCAGTGAAATGTATTGGCGCAAATATCCCTGAGTTTGGGATATCGCGTTTCATGATGTTAATAAAGTTAATTAATTAATTAATGAAATATGTGTTGAACTATGAAATAGGAATGTATTAATCTGGCAGAGTTCGATGCTTCAATTATTAAAATTAGGTTTTTCAGATACTATTAATTCTAATATTAAGAGGGTTTGTAAGCGTAAGCCATACCCCATATTCATTTATTTTAATTATCAATTATTTAAAACATATAATAACATTTATTGCATTTATTATACAGAAAATGTTTATTATATTTTTTGAGGAATTAAATGAAAGATAATAAACCCAAATAAAAGATTAATAGTAATATATTTCCAGTGTATGTTGTAAAAACCTATATATTTCCCTACGGTATGTATACATGCTACTGATTAAGCTTAAACTCTTATACTCCCATTACATAATTCAATTATAGAGAAATGTTTCATCAATATAAAAATACTCGCTGTTTGAAGCTTTATTTCGACAGATCAAAATGTATGTCGTTTTGTTTGTTATAATCAGATGAAAGTTTTATTTAACCTATATGAGATGGTGGAAAAATGATAAAAAACACATTTTGCCAATCATTTTATTATAAAATTTTGATTGAATTCCAATGAGGTAAGAAGCTAGAATTTTGAAATTAGTTCGATGGTTTATCACATCAGATAGGTGCGCCAAAGAAGGGATCCATGACTCAGGTAGGAGCGGCCATGGATGGTAAGTAGCCCAGGCGAAGACGTTGGTGGTGGTGGTGAAGGGTTCAGTCAAGAGACACCATCAATGGTGAAGTCTGTCAGGAGGAAGAGTCCAAGATGATTGGTGCATCGGTCAGTAGTCGTTGTCAGGCAGGCGGTGGTGTGCAGATGGTCAGTATCCTACACAAACGAATCTTCAATCACTCAAGAGGTTCGTGACAATAAGAGCAAATGTGTTCTAAATAGGATAACAAATAAGGAAAGCTTTCAAAAATTCTAAAATCTTTTATTAAATAGACATTAGCAAGTTCTAAAAACAGTGGTGAAGATGAAAACAGCTATTTCTCATAAATATTTACGGCAATAATAATTTGCAATAGAAAAATAAGTTTGACACTCACCACAGAACTGATGTTGGTTGACATTCCAAGAAGCTGTAGATGCGAGTGACTTGTGCCCCGTTCAACAAGCATCGCAGCTCTTGGCTTGTCGACCAGCAGGCGCTGTAGTTATTTGTGCTTTGAGAAGCGGCAGTTATTGGTGCCCCGTCCAATAAAAGCCGACTTCTTGGTGATTCGATGAAGAGAAGCGGTTGATGATGCTTCGGTTAATAGTAGGCGCAGTTCTTGATGCCCAGACTGATAGAAGTGGAAGTCTTGATGCTCCAATCAATAAAAGCGCAGGAAAAGGTTTATGGGTAGGTCTCGGTGGCCAAATCAATAAAGACTGTAGTTCCAGGTGCTCAGGCAGGTTTCGGTGCTCTGATCAACAGAAGGACAGGTCATGATGCCCAGATCAACAGGAGCTTCAGTTATTCAGGTTAAACATCAGGTAATCGAGGTTTCACAGTCCCCGCACAGTAGATGCCGCAGGTTTCAATATCACCACCAGCTAACGCCTTATATCTTCATGTTCCAACTGGCAGGAACACAGATTTCATTGCTCCAGGCATTACAAATTCTTCGACGAGAAGTTGTGCCAGGGAAGGCTGCTCCAGAAATTTACATCTGTGAATAAACAAAGGTTTTTTAAATAATTACTTCATGTGCGGATAGGTAGTTTACTATAAATTTAATGGTTATTCAAAAATATGCTTATTTGTGACACTCTTTTCTCATTAATGTATAATTATATAAATATATGACATTTAAAAATTTATATAGTGTCAGAACTATAAAAGATTTCACATTTGTTGTATGCGTTCGCAAAAACATTTTTCAATTTATTATTAAATACTAATATAAATTGAAGTATATGTTGTGTAAGTAGCTAGTGCAGTTAGATATATTTACACTAGTGAATAAGAGTAGAAGTCAATAAAGTAGGCACTTACTTCTCTAGGAAACAACGTCGTCAATTGTCTCCGTTGAGGGAGATGGAGGAGTGGGGGTATGTTGATGTAGGTGCCCGTGTTTGCGAGGATATTGTAGGTGGATATATGGAGGTATGGGCGAGTGAGGGACAATTGATTTATTTAAAAGTCTATTAATGCAAATCTTCTTCATTGGTTGATGGTCGATTATGGAGGTTGATTGGTGGAAAAATTGAAAGTTTTATTCAAGAGATATCGTCAGTATATTTATTTAGGTTTTCGGATGATATAATTTTGTTTATGAAAGGAACAGGATGATGGGAGAAAATATTGTTATTGTTTATTTGGAGATATTTAAATATTGGAATGATGATGATATAAGTTGAAATTACATGTTTTTGCTGAGAAAGTTTGAGATTTAAATTTTTGAGCCAAGCTTATAAAAGTATCATTTTATCATTTTAACATTTTTGAGTTTGAGATAAGATGAAATGTAATGAAAGCGATTGCTGCTATTGCCTGGATATTATCTATGGATTATCTTATATTGCTGCTGAATATGGTTGTCACTTCATTGCGGCTATTGCCAAGATATTAACTGTAGATGATATTATACTGCTGCTCAATATGGCTGTTATTTCACTGCTGATATGGATGAGGACCTAGATCAGGGAGGGGAGGGAGCCCGTGGTCCCCCACTCCACATCTCTGTGAAGTAAGGGACAACGGGGCTCCACACCTACTCTAATAACTGTGGGGGTGGAGGAAACCGTCTCGAACTTTAACTGTGGCAGTCGGAATGTGGATGGGAGTGGGGTGAAATCTAGGGGCAAATCTGGGGAGTAGGGGGGAAGGGGAAGTGAGGTGGAATGGCTGATGACTGATGACCTGTACATTTGGTCCGTGCAGAAGGCTGGTGTTATTGGGGGGTGTTTGGGCAGGTCATGGGCTCTAAAGACTATTTGTTTGCGTGGGTTGGGTGTTGGGGGTGTGAGGATGTTGTCTGCGTGTGGGGGTTTTGGCTTTTTCCTGAAACATTAATAAGTTCTGTCAGCTAGTTTTACAAACAATTACTGCTGTGGGATGTCTATTCTAATGTAAAATCTGCCAAATATTCGGTTGATAGAAGTAGAAAGAATATTCTTTAATCAACACCTTCAGTTGCGGACCATCCATAATTACTTTTTGAGATATTTTCAATTTCATAATTGTAATTTATTTATAATCCTAGAGGACGGGGAATATTTGTTGAAGTATGAAAACAGAATTTGATGAGGTTATTTTAAAGGCCTGGATTGCTTGAGGAATGATATGTTATTGAAATGATATTTTATGTTTGGTTTTATATCGATTATATTAACAAATTAATAAACATTTCATAATAATTGTTTTTTATAATGCTATTCTTTCGAGTAAAAAATCCTCATTTACAGAAAGAAGTACAGACACAATTGTTCAATCAATCACATCAGTTGTGGGATAATGCAACAATGTTGCAGCTGGGAATAACTGTTGTAGTTATTATAATCTAAAGTATAGAATATATATTAATTTCTCTTTAATTAAATATAAAAATTTAATTAATCTGAATTATAAAAAAGAGTAAAAATGTTTTGAATAGGAATAATACTTAATATGTGCTAGCTTGATATAGTTTTGCATGGCTGAAAAAACATAATTTACATGTGTTGAATAAAAAAGTTTTCTTTTAATCAACGGTGTTAAATGAATTCTGATTACTGGATCCCTGATAACACTTACAACAACAACAACAACAAAACCTTCTATCTATGATATTGATCCAAGATGAGACAGTAAACAATAGTAGAAAGTATCATTGAGTGTGAATAGGCATACAGTCTTATAATGGGAAGACAATAACAACCATTGCGTGTCTTCTAGTTATTTATCTTTTAATTTCTAGAGATTTTCTCAGCTTATCTAATGAATTGTAAAATTTAGTGAAATTATGTAAAATGGTATTTGATTTCAAATTCGTGTTCTATTGGTGATTTATTGTATCGTGTTTACTCTCCTGTAGAGAGAAGGGATTGTATATTAATGTTTTAACAGAATATTATTAACATATTATTAATTTTGATTATTTTTAATACTCCATAAAATTATATTAATGCAGCGTTCAAAATAAATTGATTTGAAATATCCTCACACACCTTTGTCTCTCTTCTACCTATATTATTCTACGTGAAAATATAATATATAAATTGTTTCTATTAAGATATCTATTCCAACCAATATTTTAAGGTGTTATTTTGTAGTTTATTTAACACATAAATATACTACAAATTAAGATAATATCTTATTTTATTATCTTTACCAAGATTACAAACATATTAATTAGAGAATCATTTACAACACACTTAAAAGGTAAACATTAGGGCTAAACGCTTTCCTTTGTTCTGTACTGCCAGGGTTGCTGAAACACATTTATTTTAACATAAGGGATAAATCGACTACATATATAATTCCATCTCTTTCCCAAAAAATCTTGTTTACGATTCAAACAGAATCATGTGCTATGGGTCAGCCCCACTTGCTATGCAATACTGATGTTTAAAGACCATATGAATTGGAAACGTTATAATGATAAACCTTTTAAGATAATTTTTTTTTAAATAGTAAAAATAAGTAATGAATATATATACAACTAAATGTGTACTAGAGATTATACTATAATGAGATAATAGATAGTTTCTAGCCACTTTATGTTATCACAGATGTCTGCTATATTCACTATGATCAGAAAGATCGAGTTCTTTTGTCCATTATAACCTCTGCTATCTTTGTCAAGTCACTACTGTCAGATAGCTATTCTGTTTTGTATAGGAGAGAGAGAGAGAGACTCAATAGTTTAACCACTTTGCAAAAATAATAAATTTTTCTTTATATATGTTTTCTCTTAAAGTTTTGGTAGAAAACTTTTATGTGTTTCGAAATTTTTTTTTGGTGTGGGTTTGGTATTATTTTGAGCAAGCACTTCTATATATTTAAACACTACCATAATCATAAACATTTATTGACACTTTTATAAGAAATTCGTGTGTAATGTATTATACAAGTTTTATCTTCTTTTTCATGTTATTGATGATGTGATATATGCTCCTGGTGTTTTTTCTATATTAAGTTTTGATATAATATATTTTATTGTTTATATATATATATATATGTATCAATCTATACATTATCGTTTTATATGGAAAGAATATATTAATATAGAAATGTCTCAAAATAAATTATATTGTCTAGATTTAAACCATTGCTAAAATATTTTTGCCAGTTCTCAAATTCTCCCATATGTTTTGAATCGCACATATTAATCACTTCATTTCAAATAATTTGCTGTCCTTAACGTTAAAAATTGAATAATTTTGTAAATTATTCTCTTCAAGGAATGCTCTCCAACTTTTTAATTTGTATCTAGTAGTGATTTTTAACAGTTTATTTCCGTTTTTAAAATTTTCCTGAAATCATTCTTTGCTGATAAAATAGATTTCTAATATAGAAATATGTTTACTTGCTTATAATTTTATTTGTAATGCAATATATTACATATTTAACACTTCTTCCTATATATATGTAACATTAATTCACGTTTAAATATGATTTTTCATATTCATCTATTGTATATTTTCAATATGTTATTATATGAGGAATTTGTTTTTGTTTTCAATATTTCAGACAACAAATAGTACATTTTATACACCATCAATTTTTATTTGGTATAATCTTTTGATAATTTTGTTTGGGAATATTTTTTTCCATTAGAAGTTTTCATTATTTAGAAATATTGAATGAAATTGGAATATTTTCTGAATATTCAAATTTAGAAATTAATATAATTGCTTGATATAATATTTTCTAATGATAATTTTGAATGAAAAAACCCTGAAATATAAAGCTATAATGGAATATATGGCAATTTGTAGCCTGTTGAAGTTGTTTTAAAATAAGGGATATCTTACTTTTTAAATCTCTTAAAAATCTTGCAGATTTTAAAGCATCCCATTTTCGTTAGCTTTCGTTTGCTTGATTATTATTTGCTAATTATCACAAAAACTCCTTAGAAACCTTTTTAACTATTATAAATAATAAATTCTCTCATATAGATATATAAAAAAAGGCATATCCTGACCAGGAGCACATGTCCTTTTCAGAAGGCAGAGCGCCATCTGGTGGAACAGAAATCAACTATTCATTGATTTAACCTGTTCCTTTATATTTGACCAACCCAATTTCTTGACAAATCAAGAAAAGCCATCCACGAACGAGTTTCGCGCTGTTGATGCTCGTCAGCGTGGAGTAGGCTGTACCACTGCGACCAAAACGATTTTCGGTCCCAGTGGCTTCCTGAAAAACCAAGATTTTTTTTCTATTGTTTTTTCATGTGTTAAGCGTATTTACGCAAATTTGGTCTTAAATACCCATTTCTTGGTTTTTCAGCAGGCCACTGGGACCAAAAATCTTTTTGGTCGCAGTGGTACAGCCTACTCCACGCTTATAAGCGCCAACAGCGCGAAACGCGTTCGTGGATGGGTTTTCTTGATTTATCAAGAAATTGAGTTGGTCAAATATCAGGGAACAGGTTAAATCATTGAATAGTTGATATCTGTTCCACCAGATGGCGCTCTGCCTTATGAAAAAAAAACGTATGCTCCTGGTCAGGATATTTCCTTTTTTAATTTTAATATCAACACACCTACCTTTTCATAAAAATGAAATAATAAAAATATATATTCATAGAATAACATTGTAACGTTTAAAATTAGGAAAGACAAACATCACAATAACACGGTAATTTATTTGAATATAAAACCAAATTAAAACTAATAAAAAAGCAGAGAGGCAATGAGAAAATTTTACAGCGTATCAAAATGCGATATATCAAAATTTAAAATATTTCTAAAATGATTTTGAAAACATAATTAAAAACAAAATCAATAAATATTATGAAGAGAACAATCTAATGAGTGCAAGTCAACATGGAATTACTAAACATAAATTAACGAACAGTGCAAAGGAAGATATAATGGAAACCATACTGAAGCACAGGCAAGGAGAACTGACTTCTTTGGATAGAGTGAATATAGCAGGCGCATTCAACAACGCATGGTAGCCAGAAATTATTAGAAGACTCGATTTAGATAACATTCCCTTCACATTAATAAGAATTATACAATCTTATTTAAGCAGTGAAAGAAGGGCAAATTTCTCATATGAAGATACAAATGTTACAAAAAATCTGACAAAAGGATGCCCTCAAAGTGGTCCTTTATCCCCAAAATTATGGAATATTTTGTTGAACGACTTGCTAAAGAGTTTCAAACATCTAAACGCAGAAATAATTTGCTACGCAGACGACGTTTCTATCATTTGCTGGAGCCAGTCTGTCGAGGATCTAAAAATATTAGGCGAATTTATTCTATGCTATGTGATACAATGGTGTAGAAGGAATGAATTATCAATAAGCCCAGAGAAAACGAATTTACTTTACTTGCATAATAAACCTAAGGTTCCAATTGAAATAGCAAATATTATTTTGAACCCAGTAGGTCAAGTTAAGATATTAGGCATAAAATTCCCAAATCATAGAATAGAAAAGATCAATTTTATCCCACATATCAACGACATTTTGTGCAGGATGGTAAGAATGAAAAATTTTCTGTTTTCACTTATTGAAAAATTGGGGAAATAAATACTAAAAAAAAAGATTATTTTTTTATAAAATAATTATCAGACCAGTTCTTATGTATGGTTCAGAAATATGGTATAAATTCATAAATAGTCGATGCAAAGAAAAACTAAATTCTATTCAATATCAAATTCTTCTTTGGGCGATTAGAGCCTACAAAACTTCATCTTCCAACTGTGTCCAAAGTCTTGCGAACATCCCCCTTCTCACAGATTATATTGAATCGAAAAAATTGAATAGGATTTGGCTCAACTTTCGATAGAGGATCAAAATGATTTTAGACCACATGCTCCAAGTATAATTAGATAATTTTTAAGTGCAAAAATGGATGAATTATTTCTAAAAACAAATGAAACATTCCAAAGCTTTTTGCCGTTTGGAATTCCAACATTTTTCCGTTCCAATTTTTATAATACCCAGTTTACATCGAACCATGGAAATTTTAAGGGATTTTTATCAAAATTTGGAGCGGTTGAGGACTCAAGCTGTCATTGTGGCAACGAATTCCTGGAATCGAGACACCTACTGCTGGAATGCTCACTCTTCTTTATCGCTAGACAACAGACAGTAAATAATGATGTAGATCTATGTCAATTTGTAAATAGCAGAGAGAATTATCATAGGTTTAACTATTTATGTAAATATATTTATAATTATATTTCTAAGCTTCAAGGTTCAGGTTCCTAATATATATATATTTTTCTCTTTTTTATTTTAAATTATTTTTTTTTGTATAATATGTTTATAACTGTTTCTGTTTAAAAAATGCAAATCGACGCAATTCCCCTAGCCGGGATATCGCGCTTTGTGTGTTGAAATAAATAGAAATAAACTGGATTCAATAATATAATCTTGGAGCTAATAGGCATTATCAAACAGCAGGTACTGGCGACGATGACGAGTCAACCCTACGAAACAGCCCCAGAAGAATTCCGCCCAAAACAGGAGCCTCAACTTTGCAGGTCTTCACGGCAACACACGCTTCCAGCCTACATGAGTGACCACGTTGTAAATAAAATATCAGAGACCAAAATCCTATAAGTTCCCATTAAATGTGAGAGAACTGTTTCAACAAAATATATTTAGAAACGCTGCTTTTCATCATACGCTTTGTTAGAAACTATAATGATTAATCAATTACTGTTTTGTATTCAATAAATAATCACTATGTATCCAAAATAAACTACTCTTTATTTCTATCAACTCACAACACCACGAGTACGCACCATAAGTTCAAACAATCAACAGAGAGTACTACAGGGATGTTCTTCATAACATGCGTGATGCTGTGCGACGCAAGAGATCGGAGTTGTAATCAACAAGCAATTGGCGCCTACATTATGAAAATGCTCCAGCCCATTCCTCGCACTCGATTCAGACATTTTTGGTGAAAACAAGACTCTTGTGGTCCCAGCCTTCTCAATCTCCTGATATGGCTCCATGCGACTTATGGCTGTATTCCAAACTCAAGAGATCATTGAAAGGAGAGCGATTTCAGACAAGAGAGGACATTGTGACAGCAGCGAAAGCCGAGCTAAACACCATTACAAAAGAGGCTTTCTCGGAATGTTTACAACATTGGTGGCACCACTAGAAGAAGTGTGTGGAGTTCCAAGGAGACTATTTTGAGGGTGATTAGGTTTACGAAGCTCCAGGTATACCTGTTTTTTTTTCGCCCGAAGGATGTACGCTTTTCTAAAATATTTCGTATAATAGTAAAAGTTTTTAATCTTAGTTTCCTTTTCACACCTCTGATATTTTAATTAAATAAATGGCACCATTTATATCAGGTTGTTTTACTAAAAAGTCAAAATTAATGATGGAACAAGAGCAAAATGATAATAGTCATATTATCCCCTAGATGTTTTTTCTTTTTCCAACTCATCCAGTCTACCTTTGAAGATTTGTTGAGCACTGTTTTAAAAAACGCTGTTTGTAATCATTATATTGACAGTTTTATTTGTTCATTGTGAAATTGTGTAAAAATGATCAAGAATATTTTGCCAATCATTTTATTACAGAATTTTGATTACAATCCAATGAGGTAATGCGCTAGAATTTTGGATTATTAGTTCTATGCTTCTCATCCAAGCATAAAGGTGCGCAAACACCACATCCACGAATCGGGAAGGAGGTGCCATGAGTGGTAAGTAGCCTGGGCATTAGAGGTTGCTGGTGGTGAAGGCTTCAGGCAAAAGGTGCGACAAATGGCGGAGTCTGACGGGAGGAAGAGTTCAGGATGATAGGTGAAGTGGTCAGTGGTTACTATAAGGCAGGCGATGGTGCAGATACTGCAGATGGTCAGTGTCCTAAACAAATAATTTATCGAATCATCCCAGCTGTTTATCACAATAGAAGCAAATGCTCTAATTATAGAAGGATAGCAAATAATGGACGCCTTAATATATTAAAAACATTTGAAATCAAAGACTAGGGCAAGTTATAAAGACAATTGTGGAGCTAGAGGCAGCTATTCCTCATAAAAATGTACTTTAACTATAATTTATGAAAGAAAAAAAAAAGAAGTTGGAGAACTCACCAGAACTGATTGTGGTTGACATTCCAAGAAGCTGTGATGCGAGTGACTTGTGCCCCGTTCAACAAGCATCGCAGCTCTTGGCTTGTCGACCAGTAGGCGTTACAGTTCTTGGTGAACTGAACAATAGAAACCGCAGTTCGTTTCACCCCAGCCCAACAGAAGCGGCAGTTATTGGTGCCCCGTCCAACAAAAGCCGACTTCCTGGTGTCTTGATGAATTGAGGTGGAAATTTGCAGTGCCTTTATTAACAGAAGTCGCAGTTCTTGGTGCCGCTACCAATAGAAAATCCACAGTTTTAGGTACCCAGATTAAGAGAGAACAGGTCTTGGTCTCCGAACAATAGAAAG
The DNA here is from genome assembly GCA_030710605.1 of Cordylochernes scorpioides. Classification (NCBI taxonomy): domain Eukaryota; kingdom Metazoa; phylum Arthropoda; class Arachnida; order Pseudoscorpiones; family Chernetidae; genus Cordylochernes; species Cordylochernes scorpioides. The sequence continues at coordinate 194,066,033 of CP092864.1, forward strand.
GCAGGTTTTGGAGCACGAGCAATAGAGAGCAAATTTTGGTTCCCATATCAACAGGAATCTCAGTTATTTAGGTTTGAACATCAGGCAGTCGACGTTTCTTGGCCTCGTCCAGTAGATGTGCCGTAGGTTTTGATATCACCACCAGCAGAGGTCTTAGATAATAGTGTTTCTACTGAAAGAAACACAGATCTTGATGCTCCAAGCATTAAAAATGCTTCAATGGGAAGCTGTGCCAGGAACGGCTGCCCCAGATTTTGAAATCTGAAAAACAACAAAAATACCTTTAATTTATAAATACTTTAAATTCTCATATAAGCTAGTAGTTTAATATAAATTTGATGCTTTGTTGTAAAAATATGCTTATATGAGTACCTTTGTATATATGTGTATTATGTAATTGGGAAAAATTACAATTAATATTACACATGTGTTATCTGCAAACATTTTCAATTCATTAATAAATACTAGAGAGTGTGTAAATATTATGTAAGTGTCTAGTGCAGTTAGATATTTATACACTTCTATAAAATATCAAAACACCTTACGAAATATGTTTCTTTATTACAAAAAAAAAATTATAAAAGTAAATCGCAATTTTCGTATAACTGAATATCTATACACTACACTAGATAGCTAGAGTAGAAGTCAATAAAGTAGGTACTTACTTCTCTAGGAAACGACGTCGTCAATTGTCTCCGTTGAGGGAGATGGAGGAGTGGCGGTATGTTGATGTAGGTGCCCATGTTTGCGAGGATATTGTAAGTGGATGTATGGAGGTATGGGGGAGAGAGGGACTATTGATTTCTTAAAAAGTCTATTAATGGAAATTTTCTTTATTGGTTGATGGTTAATTGTGGAATTTGATTGGTGGTGAAATTGAAAGTTATTTATAAGGGAAATCGTCAGTGTATTTCTTTAGGAAATTTGGATGAAATTATTTCGTTTATGAAAAGGAACAGGATAATGGGGGTAAAATATTGTCATTGTTTGTTTGGAGATATTCAAATATTAAAATGATGATGATATAAGTTGAAAATAAATGTTTCTGATAAAATTTTAAAATATCAATTTTTGAGCCAAGTTTCAAAAATGACAAGAATTGTTATTATTCATTTTACCAATTTTGGGTTTGATATAAGATGAAATGAGATGGCTTCAATCATTATTGCTGCTATTTCCTGGAAATTATCTATGAATTATCTTATATTTCTGCTAAATACTGTTGTTACTTCATTGCTGCTATTTGAAGTAAACGAAAAAATTGCGCTACAAATTTTAAAATAAAGGGCGGCTCCAGCCCGAAAGCTCGCGCATATCATAATAAAAGAAACTTATTGCGAAAGGTTGTAGTTTTATTTTAAAAATTGCTGCTATTGCCAGAATATTCTCTAATGATGATATTACACTGCTGCTCAATACGGTTGCTATTTCATTGCTGCTATAGAAGAGGGCCTAGATGAGGGAGGGGAGGGAGCCCGTGGTCCCCCACTCCACATCTCTGTGAAGTAAGGGACAACGGGGCTCCACACCTACGCTAAAAACTGTGGGGGTGGAGGAAACTGTCTCGAAATGTAACTGTGGCAGTCGGATTGTGGATGGTAGTGGGGTGAAATCTAGAGGTAAATCTGGGGAGTAGGGGGGAAGGGGAAGTGAGGTGGAATGGCTGATGAATGAAGACCTGTACATTTGGTCTGTGCAAAAGGCCGGTGTTATTGGGAGGTGTTTGGGCAGGTCATAGGCTCTAAAGACTATTTGTTTGCGTGGGTTGGGTGTTGGGGGTGTGGGGATGTTGTTTGCGTGTGGGGTTTTTGGCTTCTTCCTGAAACATTAATAAGTTCTGTCAGATAGTTTCACAAAATATCCAGCTATGGGATGTCTATTCTAATGTAAGATCAGCCAAATATTCGGTTGATAGAAGTACAGAAAACATTCTTCAATCAATACTTTCAGTTGTGGCCATCCATAATCATCTTTTGAGATATTTCCAATTTCATAGTTGTAATTATTTATAATCCTAGAGGACGGGGAATATTTTTTAAGTTATGAAAACAGAATTTGATGAGGTTATTTTGAAGGCCTGGATTGCTTGAGGAATGATATGATATTGAAATGATATTTTATGTTTGGTTTTATATCGATTATATTGACAAATTAATAAACATTTCTATATTAATTGTTTACTATAATGCTATTATTTCGAGTAATTAATCCTCATTTACAGAAAGAAGTACAGACACAATTGTTTAACCAATCACATCAGTTGTGGGATAATGCAACAATGTAGCAGCTGGGAATAACTGTTGTAGTTATTATAATCTAAACTATAGAATATATATTAATTTCTCTTTAATTAAATATAAAACTTAATTAATCTGAATTATAAAAAAGAGTAAAAATGTTTTGAATAGGAATAATACTTAATATGTGCTAGCTTGATATAGTTTTGCATGGCTGAAAAAACATAATATTTACATGTGTTAAATAAAAAAGTTTTATTTCAACCAACGGCGGGGAATGAATTCTGATTACTGGGTCCCCGATAACACTTACAACAACAACAACAAAACCTTCTATTGAGACATTTTTTACTTATATAGACTATACCTTGAATCCAAGATGAGACAGTAAACAATAGAAAAAAGTGTCATTGAGTGTAAATAGGTATACAGTCTTATAATGAAAAGACAATAACAGCCATTGTGTGTCTTCTAGTTGTTTTCATTTTAATATCTAGCGCGATTTTTCAGCTTATTTATTGAATTGTAGAATTTAGTGAAATTATGTAGATTGGTATTTAATTATATTAAAACTAGTGTTCTATTGGTGATTTATTGTATTGTGTTTTCTCTCCTGTAGAGAGAAGGGCTTGTATATTAATGTTTTAACAGAATATTATTAACAGATTATTAAAATATTGATATTTTATTACTCCCCACAAAATCATATTAATGCAGTGTTCAAAATAAATTGACCTGCTATATATCTTCACCATTGTCTCTCCTACTTATATTATTCTACGTGACAATATAAGATATCAATTGTTTTTGAAAAGGTAGAAATAGAATTCGGGTAAAAAGTTTCTTCAATTTAGGTTTTGCAAGCTTTCGAGAAAATATTCTGTTCTTTAACGAGCAAATACTTTTTTTGTATAATATCAAAAGGATCTTTCTACAATGTTGAACGTATTTACGCAAGTTTGGCCTTAAATACCCATTTTTTGGTTTCTCAAGAAGCCTCTGGGACAAAAAATATTTCATGTCGCAGTGGTACAGCCTGCTCCACGCTGACGAGCGCCAACAGCCCGATACACGTTCGTGGTTGGATTTTCTTGATTTATAAAGAAATGGGTTGGCCAAATGTATCAGAAAACAGGCTAAATTAACGTTTATTTGATTTCTGTTCCATTAGATGGCTCTGCCATCTACAAGAGCACATGTGTTTCTGGTCAGGATATACCTTCTTTGTTTTATTTTTATATACACACCTGACCTTTTTAATTTTTCCCATCATTTTTTCACATTTATATACAATATAAAACTTTAATTCACGTTTAAAATTTAATTTTCCATATTCATTATTTGTATATTTTCAAAATGTTGCTATATAAGGAAAATTTTTAAATTATTTCAGACAAGAACTAGTACATTTTATACACCATCTATTTTTATTTTGTATAATCTTCAGATAATTTTTTATGTTTGAGAATATTTTTCTTTATTGAAAATTTTCAATTAAAACATTGATTGATGATATATTGGAATATTTTCTGAGAAGATATAAATTTAGTAATTAATATAATTTCTTGATGTAATATTCTAGTAATTATATTGAATAAAGGATCGTTGAAATATAAAGCCATGATGGAATACATGGCAATTTATAGCCTGATGAAGATGTTTTGGAATGACCGAGATCTTACTTTTTAAATCTCTTAAAAATCTTGCAGAAAGTAAAGCATCCCATTTTCGCTAGCTTTCGTTTGCTTGATTAGTATTTGTTATTGATTCACTTGTAAAACAAAGACTCCTTAGAAACCTTTTAACTATTAAAACTAAAATATTCGATATATATAGAATAACACAGTATATAAACCTAAATATATCTGAAAAACATTATACTCTTTATATATACATATATGTCATATTTTATATGTTATATGTTGTATATATAAAAACAGCAAACCCTTGTCTAACTACAAAATGGCGCCAATATAACGGATACCCGGGAGAAAAAGGGACGGTGAGCCAGGATGGATAGTATAAACAAGAGAGATTTATAAACATATTGGTCGTGGCATTCTCTGATGATGACCAGTACAGTCCCAGGACTGCCTCTTAGTCTCACCCTCCTGGGAACCACCCCCAAACCGAAGTAACCATGTTCCTATGCGTGTGATCTTCTCACATCTTCAGGCTAGTGCGCCTCCACTTCCGGCCCATGACTGCATATTGAATGAGGAGCCCAATATGACATTGTCAGCTCCACTTATTTACAACATGTACTAAGTATAATATTTATTGGGTTGGCTAGCTTAAAAGAGTACACATTTTCGAGACCAAGATCATTCTAGTTAAACATCCATTTTTATCTATTTTATCGTATGTGTGTTCCATCAATAGGCAGCGAGATATTTGAACAATAAAAATCATTATTTTAATACCACAACCATATAACCTTAACTCTCTAAATAACACACACACAGATAGCTAACATTAATTAACATAACAGTAACAGAGTCTGTTGACTTTAATTTGTAATTTGAATATAATAGGTATGAGAATGTGTATCAAACACACACACACACAAAAGCCTTTATTAAGACACACTGGGAGAATGTGTATCTTTAACCCCCATTTCCCAATTATTATATGTAAATATACTTTTTGAAAAATTGAATTTCAATGTGTGTACGTGAAAATTGGAATTTTAGGAGGTTTAAAAAAATTTAAAATAAAAGGATTAGCGCTTAAAATAACTCGCGGTGTCTTCGTTTTACAGGAGCCATGCGCTAATAAATCCTTATAAATATTACATTATTACATATAGTCCTTTGTTCTTGTTTGGCCTCCTCTATTGCTTTAAGTTTAGAGTTTAACTGTCTATGATACTCACAACATACTTTAAGCACTTTCTGATTGTTTCTCTTCGCACACTTTACGTTATTGCTTCTTTAACAGTCTCTTTTCAGGTTAAATACAAATACAAACCTATTATAGAAAGAAGATTGAGGCGAAGGGTTTCTTTCAGGTTTTTTATTTAGCCGAGCTTTGGAGCATTTCTGCCCTTCTACAGGAGTAAAAAGAAGAACGTTTGAGAGAATATATATATACATACGTTTATATTGAAAGAATCGCATTGAAAATATATATATATTTGAACGAAAGGAAATATATATTTGAATATATAGGAGCATATATATACAAAATTGTAATTAATAGAAAATAAACTATGGAGGAAATTTGTACAAGAGCGACTATTTTGATATACATATAAAATAAATTATGATGCATTAGAACGCCATTTTTTATAAGAAATTCGAACCATTTTCAACGCAATGTTTCTTTTAAAAATTAAACAATTTTCTACTGCTCTTATTGCAATGTGATAAACTAATGGGGGGGCCTGACTCATCAGTGGTGAACCCTCCCAGAGGTTTCGTCAGTTTAATCTACCATACCGCTGTAATATATTCAATGGAGACTATGAATAAAACCGAAAGAGCAATGTATTAAACTATGAAATATGTGTTGAACTATGAAATAGGAATGTATTAATCTGGCAGAGTTCGATGCTTCAATTATTAAAATTAGGTTTTTCAGATACTATTAATTCTAATATTAAGAGGGTTTGTAAGCGTAAGCCATACCCCATATTCATTTATTTTAATTATCAATTATTTAAAACATATAATAACATTTATTGCATTTATTATACAGAAAATGTTTATTATATTTTTTGAGGAATTAAATGAAAGATAATAAACCCAAATAAAAGATTAATAGTAATATATTTCCAGTGTATGTTGTAAAAACCTATATATTTCCCTACGGTATGTATACATGCTACTGATTAAACTTAAACTCTTATACTCCCATTACATAATTCAATTATAGAGAAATGTTTCATCAATATAAAAATACTCGCTGTTTGAAGCTTTATTTCGACAGATTAAAATGTATGTCGTTTTGTTTGTTATAATCAGATGAAAGTTTTATTTAACCTATATGAGATGGTGGAAAAATGATAAAAAACACATTTTGCCAATCATTTTATTATAAAATTTTGATTGAATTCCAATGAGGTAAGAAGCTAGAATTTTGAAATTAGTTCGATGGTTTATCACATCAGATAGGTGCGCCAAAGAAGGGATCCATGATTCAGGTAGGAGCGGCCATGGATGGTAAGTAGCCCAGGCGAAGACGTTGGTGGTGGTGGTGAAGGGTTCAGTCAAGAGACACCATCAATGATGAAGTCTGTCAGGAGGTAGAGTCCAAGATGATTGGTGCATCGGTCAGTAGTCGCTGTCAGGCAGGCGGTGGTGTGCAGATGGTCAGTATCCTACACAAACGAATCTTCAATCACTCAAGAGGTTCGTGACAATAAGAGCAAATGTGTTCTAAATAGGATAACAAATAAGGAAAGCTTTCAAAAATTCTAAAATCTTTTATTAAATAGACATTAGCAAGTTCTAAAAACAGTGGTGAAGATGAAAACAGCTATTTCTCATAAATATTTACGGCAATAATAATTTGCAATAGAAAAATAAGTTTGACACTCACCACAGAACTGATGTTGGTTGACATTCCAAGAAGCTGTAGATGCGAGTGACTTGTGCCCCGTTCAACAAGCATCGCAGCTCTTGGCTTGTCGACCAGCAGGCGCTGTAGTTATTTGTGCTTCGAGAAGCGGCAGTTATTGGTGCCCCGTCCAATAAAAGCCGACTTCTTGGTGATTCGATGAAGAGAAGCGGTTGATGATGCTTCGGTTAATAGTAGGCGCAGTTCTTGATGTCCAGACTGATAGAAGTGGAAGTCTTGATGCTCCAATCAATAAAAGCGCAGGAAAAGGTTTATGGGTAGGTCTCGGTGGCCAAATCAATAAAGACTGTAGTTCCAGGTGCTCAGGCAGGTTTCGGTGCTCCGATCAACAGAAGGACAGGTCATGATGCCCAGATCAACAGGAGCTTCAGTTATTCAGGTTAAACATCAGGTAATCGAGGTTTCACAGTCCCCGCACAGTAGATGCCGCAGGTTTCAATATCACCACCAGCTAACGCCTTATATCTTCATGTTCCAACTGGCAGGAACACAGATTTCATTGCTCCAGGCATTACAAATTCTTCGACGAGAAGTTGTGCCAGGGAAGGCTGCTCCAGAAATTTACATCTGTGAATAAACAAAGGTTTTTTAAATAATTACTTCATGTGCGGATAGGTAGTTTAATATAAATTTAATGGTTAGTCAAAAATATTCTTATTTGTGACACTCTTTTCTCATTAATGTATAAATATATAAATATATGACATTTAAAAATTTATATAGTGTCAGAACTATAAAAGATTTCACATTTGTTGTATGCGTTCGCAAAAACATTTTTCAATTTATTATTAAATACTAATATAAATTGAAGTATATGTTGTGTAAGTAGCTAGTGCAGTTAGATATATTTACACTAGTGAATAAGAGTAGAAGTCAATAAAGTAGGCACTTACTTCTCTAGGAAACGACGTCGTCAATTGTCTCCGTTGAGGGAGATGGAGGAGTGGGGGTATGTTGATGTAGGTGCCCATGTTTGCGAAGATATTGTAGGTGGATATATGGAGGTATGGGCGAGTGAGGGACAATTGATTTATTTAAAAGTTTATTAATGCAAATCTTCTTCATTGGTTGATGGTTGATTATGGAGGTTGATTGGTGGAAAAATTGAAAGTTTTATTCAAGAGATATCGTCAGTATATTTATTTAGGTTTTCGGATGATATAATTTTGTTTATGAAAGGAACAGGATGATGGGAGAAAATATTGTTATTGTTTATTTGGAGATATTTAAATATTGGAATGATGATGATATAAGTTGAAATTACATGTTTTTGCTGAGAAAGTTTGAGATTTAAATTTTTGAGCCAAGCTTATAAAAGTATCATTTTATCATTTTAACATTTTTGAGTTTGAGATAAGATGAAATGTAATGAAAGCGATTGCTGCTATTTCCTGGATATTATCTATGGATTATCTTATATTGCTGCTGAATATGGTTGTCACTTCATTGCGGCTATTGCCAAGATATTAACTGTAGATGATATTATACTGCTGCTCAATATGGCTGTTATTTCACTGCTGATATGGATGAGGACCTAGATCAGGGAGGGGAGGGAGCCCGTGGTCCCCCACTCCACATCTCTGTGAAGTAAGGGACAACGGGGCTCCACACCTACTCTAACAACTGTGGGGGTGGAGGAAACCGTCTCGAACTTTAACTGTGGCAGTCGGAATGTGGATGGGAGTGGGGTGAAATCTAGGGGCAAATCTGGGGAGTAGGGGGGAAGGGGAAGTGAGGTGGAATGGCTGATGACTGATGACCTGTACATTTGGTCCGTGCAGAAGGCTGGTGTTATTGGGAGGTGTTTGGGCAGGTCATGGGCTCTAAAGACTATTTGTTTGCGTGGGTTGGGTGTTGGGGGTGTGAGGATGTTGTCTGCGTGTGGGGGTTTTGGCTTTTTCCTGAAACATTAATAAGTTCTGTCAGATAGTTTTACAAAATATCCAGCTATGGGATGTCTATTCTAATGTAATATCTGCCAAAAAGTCGGTTGATAGAAGTAGAAAGAATATTCTTTAATCAACACCTTCAGTTGCGGACCATCCATAATTACTTTTTGAGATATTTTCAATTTCATAATTGTAATTTATTTATAATCCTAGAGGACGGGGAATATTTGTTAAGTTATGAAAACAGAATTTGATGAGGTTATTTTAAAGGCCTGGATTGCTTGAGGAATGATATGTTATTGAAATTATATTTTATGTTTGGTTTTATATCGATTATATTAACAAATTAATAAACATTTCATAATAATTGTTTACTATAATGCTATTCTTTCGAGTAATTAATCCTCATTTACAGAAAGAAGTACAGACACAATTGTTCAATCAATCACATCAGTTGTGGGATAATGCAACAATGTAGCAGCTGGGAATAACTGTTGTAGTTATTATAATCTAAAGTATAGAATATATATTAATTTCTCTTTAATCAAATATAAAAATTTAATTAATCTGAATTATAAAAAAGAGTAAAAATGTTTTGAATAGGAATAATACTTAATATGTGCTAGCTTGATATAGTTTTGCATGGCTGAAAAAACATAATTTACATGTGTTGAATAAAAAGTTTTCTTTTAATCAACGGTGTTAAATGAATTCTGATTACTGGATCCCTGATAACACTTACAACAACAACAACAACAAAACCTTCTATCTATGATATTGATCCAAGATGAGACAGTAAACAATAGTAGAAAGTATCATTGAGTGTGAATAGGCATACAGTCTTATAATGGGAAGACAATAACAACCATTGCGTGTCTTCTAGTTATTTATCTTTTAATTTCTAGAGATTTTCTCAGCTTATCTAATGAATTGTAAAATTTAGTGAAATTATGTAAAATGGTATTTGATTTCAAATTCGTGTTCTATTGGTGATTTATTGTATCGTGTTTACTCTCCTGTAGAGAGAAGGGATTGTATATTAATGTTTTAACAGAATATTATTAACATATTATTAATTTTGATCATTTTTAATACTCCATAAAATTATATTAATGCAGCGTTCAAAATAAATTGATTTGAAATATCCTCACACACCTTTGTCTCTCTTCTACCTATATTATTCTACGTGAAAATATAATATATAAATTGTTTCTATTAAGATATTTATTCCAACCAATATTTTAAGGTGTTATTTTGTAGTTTATTTAACACATAAATATACTACAAATTAAGATAATATCTTATTTTATTATCTTCACCAATATTACAAACATATTAATTAGAGAATTATTTACAACACACTAACCCTTAAGCGGTCGCAATGGGTAAAAATTACCCAGAAGGAACTTTTCGAAAATATTTCTATATTAAAAAATATATATATTTAAAATATATTCTCAGTACCTTTCTAAATCTATCTAAAGATTATTATAATAAACCTATAATTTTAATTTTATGACATATATTCATTTTATTAGCATGTTTGGGTCAATTTTACCCAGTGCGACCTTTTGAGTTCTCGTCATTGGGTAATTTTTACCCAGCGCGATCTTTTAACGCTTTTGGTTTTGGTTTGCGTAATTAAGTTTCGAGTTACTTTCTGGCTTCTTGTTGTTTGGTTTTGCTGCCCCAAGTGCAATAATACAATCTATTCTTCCAACAATAAGGTAGGATTTATATTTTATTTCCTCTTTTTACATTATTTTACATAAAATGCTTTCAAATGCTGATTTTCTCCGTGATGATAATAATATTCCAAATCCCGATGATGAGGAATCAGAAACTGATGATTATATAGAAGAGAGGAATTGGAGTACAGACACTGAACAGTATACATTATCAGAAGAAGAAAACAATGAGGATCCAAGCTTCAATTACTATATTGGAAAGGACCAAAAGACTAAATGGAAGAAAGCTCTTCCCCCAAAAAATGTTCGAACTCGCAGTGAAAATATTATCACCCATCTACCAGGGGTAAAGGGCGAAGCAAAAAATGCTAAATCGATATTAGATTGTTGGAATCTCTTTATAGATGACAATATACTTGAATGCATAGTTACAAATACTAACATTTACATTAGGAATATTCAGCAGAACTATAGCAGAGAAAGAGATGCTAATTTGACAAACCTACATGAAATTAAAGCTTTATTGGGAATTATTTACTTTCTTGGGGTCATGAAAGCGAATAAATTGAATACAGATGATGCATGGGCAAGAGATAGTACTGGATTTGAATTGTGTAAAATAGCTATGTCTGAAAACAGATTCCGATTTCTTCTCAGAGTAATTCGTTTTGATGACAAAGCTACAAGAGATGAAAGACTTCGTCAAGATAAATTAGCAGCTGTGAGATTGATTCTTGATACTTTTGTAAAAAATTTCCAAAAGCATTATTCTCCTTCGGAATATATAACGGTGGATGAAAAGCTTGACGCTTTCAGAGGGAAATGCAATTTCAGGCAGTATATTCCGAGTAAACACAATAAATATGGAATAAAATTATTTGCTCTCGTGGATTCAAAAATGTTTTATACTTGTAACTTGGAAATTTATTCAGGAAAAAACCCTGAAGGTCCTTACAATGTCAGAAACAGTCCAAGTGACGTTGTGGAACGATTGTGTGAGCCAATCAAAGGAACTGGCCGCAATGTAACAATGGATAACTGGTTCACCAGTTATTCTTTAGCTCTAAAACTTTTATAACAATTAAGACTATCAATTGTTGGTACCTTAAAAAGAAATAAAAAGGAAATCCCCTCAGAGTTTGTCATCAGCAGAGGTAGAAATGTACACACTAGTGTTTTTGGCTTTCAAAGTGAAATGACACTTCTTTCATACAAGCCTAAAGAGAATAAAGTTGTACTTTTGCTTTCAACTCTGCACCACATTATCCGGTAAATATACTTTAAATTAGTTTTAACTTGTATATTATATATTTTGAAATAATTTAAATTCAGTTTATTTTTAAACATATTAAATTTTGAAATTATATATTAATATTGCTAAATCTTTTGGATCAAATCAAACACTTTAAATATCGCTAACAATTCATTAATATTTTACGCTGTTAATAGATATGCAAAACAATGAATGCGTTAATATTAGACAGGTTGGATGAATTATGTAAATATTTTGTAGACAAATTTGATAACAATCAAAAAACGTTGAACAAACAAGATATTGGATATGTAAAAAGTACAACAAAACAGCTAAAGGATAGTGTATTAGAATTAGTGAAACTAGAACAGAGTTTAAATGGAATTGGGGAATGTATGCAGAAAAATTATACCGACATTAGAAACGATTTATCCCAAATAGTAAAACAAAACAGAAACAAGGACTCGTATGCAGAGGTGTTAAAATATGGGGAAGATAAATTTATTCAAAAAGATAAGCAAATTACTGAGGAACAAACTATCATAATAACTGCCAATGAAGGTCAAAACATCTCACAGGTACAACAAAAGGTGAATGATAGTATAAAAGTTTTACGACAGGAGGGAAATAAAATCAGATTTAACAAGGTATTTAATACTAGGAAAGGTACAGTAATAAAATTGCCTAAAGATCAAGATATAGATCGAATGATAGAAAGTTTTACTAAGCAAGATGATCTAAACCAATGCAGTAAAATATACAAGCCAAAACTAAGAGATCCAAACATAATCATAAAATCAGTCAATAAGATGACCAACTTGGCTAATTTATCGACAACGTTATGTGAGATGAACCCTGAACTTTCTCAACTCAGTGAAGAGATCAAAGTGCTATTTCCAATGAAAACCAACAGAGCAGAGCAAGATGTAGTACTGAGGGTTTCACCTAGAGTCTACCAAATTATGAAGAGAAATGGGAAAATTTACACGGATATTCAACGATGCGATATTAAAGATAAAATATTAGTGAATCAATGTCAGAACTGTTTTCTATTTAATCCTAATCATAAGAGGAATAACTGTCCCAATCCCAAAAAATGTATTAAATGTGAAAAAGAGGGAGAACACGAATGCTCGACTACAATTAAATGCTGCAACTGCGTCAAACATCCACATTTTAGAAATAGAGATTTGGAGCATAAACCGAATAGTCAAGATTGCCCAATCTATAAAAAAGAGATGCAAATTATAATACAAAGAACAGACTATTCTATACATATAGAAGATGCGGGCCAATAATAAAATTCCAGAATGATGGGCCGAAAACTATATATTGACAAAATCAAAATTATTCAACAAAATACTAGAAAAAGCAAAAATTGCATAAATGAGCTTTGTGCATCTGATGAAATTAGAAATGCAGATATAGTAATGATACAAGAACCTTATATAATCAAAGAGGAGGTAATATTTCCAGGACCTTGTACAAAATATCAATTGATGAACAGTCCCAATATAAATACGGCAATAATTGTAAGAAATAGCACCTTAAAAATTCAATTAAGTACAGAATTCACTAACTCATTCGCTACAACTATAACCATACAAACAAAAAGTAAGAAAATATATCTTTCCAACATTTATATACATCCGAATTCAATGAAAAGTGAGCACGAGCAATTTATGAAGAAGTTAATTAATACAAATTTACATATACCGGTGATAATTTGCGGCGATTTCAATGCCAGAGCTCCGTTATGGTATGATATCAGGAAAAATTATAATGGACATAGACTGATCCCTATCATAGATGAAATAAACTTAATTATCCATAATAATAAAACTTTCACGTGTCGTGATGCAATTGTGATTGATCTCACACTAACAAATAAACAGGCAATTGCGGCGATCAGAAATTGGAAGACGTAGCAAATATCGCAAATTTCAGATCATGTAGCTATATCTTTTGAAATATATACAAACGAACAATTTAGTTCAGAAAAATATTATTCCACTTGGAAATTTAATGAGAAAAATGCGAACTGGTTAAGTTTTAGTCAGAGAATTAACAGTACTGAACGAGAAAAAATTGAAAACTTGCTAGACATAGTGGATACACCAGAAATGATTGATCAAACGGTAAAAGAACTTACGAACATACTGATTGAGGCAGCACATAATTCACTCAAAGTAAATAATAATATGACAACAAAAAATAATATTAGTAATAAGTGGTGGAATACGAATTTACAGCTTCTAAAGGATCACTGTCATTATCTTAGGAACTGTTACTATAGAAACAAAAATTGCCCTAATCATATTAAACAATTATATAAAAGCATACGAAATAAGTATTTACGGGAAATAGAAAAAGCTAGGAAAGCATCCTGGAGAATTTTTCTGGAGGAAAACAAATCGAACAACCCTTATGGAAACTTATATAAGGTGTATAAAAACATCAAAAGTGGATCTAATCGGAAGAGAAATATGCAAATTTTGGAGGGTAATACTGATATGGAATGTTTGCAGAAGGGTGAGGAATTATTGAATAACTTATTTCCAGATGATAAATGTGAAAAAGATACAAACATCCATAAAAGTATAAGAAATTATAATTTAAAACTACTCAATAAAGAAAAACCGATGGTTATGATTACTGAAGTTAACGACTTAATTGACAAATTAAATCCAAAGAAATCTCCCGGAATAGACAACATCTCTAACAACATGATAAGGCACACTAAACAATTTATAGCTCCTATATTGGTGAAACTATTTCAAAAATGTTTGGACCTACAATACTATCCTGCTGAATGGAAAAGAGCAGAGGCAATAATTATTCCGAAACCTGGAAAAACAGATTTTAATAACTATAAAAATTATAGACCTTTATGTCTTAATTCCAACATTTCTAAAATATTTGAAAAAATAATTAATAATAGAATAATAAAATATTATGAAGATTTTAATTTACTAAGTGATCGACAACATGGCTTTAGAAGATCGAAATCTACTATTACTGCACTAACTGAAATAATAAAAATTGCGTTAGAACATAAAACAAGAGAATATGCAGCAATAATTGCAGTGGATATTAGTGCAGCGTTTGATAATGCATGGTGGCCGGCCTTGATGAAAAGACTAGATGAAGATGGTGTGCAGGCTTCAACGATAAAACTTCTACAATCATACTTTGATAATAGAAGAATAAGATTTAGATTTTCCTCAACTGAAATTAATAAGAAACTAAGTAAAGGATGTCCACAGGGAGGACCACTGTCTCCCACATTATGGAATATTCTTATTAATGAGATACTGAATAATAGTCTGGATGATAATTGTGAAACAATAGGATATGCAGATGATATTACGTTAATATGTTGGAATAAAACTCCTGAACAACTAAGAAAGACAATAGATAATGTATTAAGAAAAATCAATAAGTGGTGTGAAAGTCGTAAATTAAAATTGTCAGATGAAAAAGCAAAAATATTATATTTATATAAATGCAATAGCGATATAATAGTCTCAGGTAGCAAGTTAATTAAACCGGTTGAAGAACTTAAGATCCTAGGAGTGACTATTAAAAATCACCGAGTCAGAAGCAAACTGGACTTTACGCCTCACGTTAATGAAATGATCATAAAAGTAACTAGAGCTAGTGGGTACCTATTTGGCCTGACAAAGAAAGCATGGGGTCTAGACTTTAGACGAAGACTGATATTGTATAAGACATTATATCGAAGTACAATTACTTATGGTTATTCAGTATGGTATCCATTCATAAACAAAAAGTCTAAGGACAAACTAAATTCTCTTCAATATAAAATATTAAAACATTGTATACAGGCCTACAGTACAACATCATCGGACTGTACACACATACTTGCACAAGTCCCCAAACTTACTGAATATATTGAATCTAACATGTTGAAAACCGAAATAAATTACAACCGATTTGACTCTTCAAGTAGGAATATAATTTCTAATTATATAAGGGAAAAAATGCAGAAATACTATGAGAAGCCTAATACCATTTTCAAGTCCTTCTTCACTGACTCCCAAATACCCAAATATGTCAAGCCAAATTTTTACAGTGTCCAATTTTTTACTGGACACGGTAACTTTAGATCATATTTGTACAAAGTCAGAAAGACGGATTCGCCTAAATGCTCATGTGGTGCAGAAGAAGAAAATCCTGTACATATTCTAACGGACTGTCGACTTGTAGAGGACTTGAGAGTCAAAAATCAAATAAATATAAATTGTCTAAATCAAATAGTTAATAATAGATATATGTATATAAATTTTAATAGATTTTGTAGAATGTTTTTTAGTAATAGATAGCCTGGGCTGTAATAACTGATATATAGTTATATGCTGTAAATAGCTCTAAATTTCTGTTCTTATCTGTGATGTTCACTAATATTCATTATAGGGTAATTAAATCGTTAACTAACTGACAAATATGTTAATAATTTCTATTATAATAACTAAAATCATATTAATAATTACTGTAAATAAGCTCCCAAACTTGTGTATGCATGCAAATATCCAAGACGGATATCGCGTGCTTTGTAAATGATAATAAAATAAAATAAATGCCATGTGAAATAAAGGAAAAGGCATCCGATATTTTTAATTTGTTAGAGCCTGGTCCATCTAAAAAGCCAAAAATAGGAGAAAGACATCGATGCAAGAAATGCCAGAAAGAAAAAAAGGACAGAAAACTATTCAACATTGCCAGTACTGTTTTGCTTTTTTGTGTAAGGAACACTCTGTAATAATTTGTCAAGAATGTCATAAAGGACGAAACAAGTCCTAATTTCTATGAAAGGAAGTGATAACTTTCATACAAATTTATATTTTATAACCTATCTTCAATATATATTTTTATTTTCATAAAATAGTCAAATATATCATAAATATTTGGCATTTTGATTTGTTATTAATAAAATAAATAAAAAATGATTTTTATATCTCAGGATTTTATGTAAAGTTATTTAATAGACAAATCATTATTCTAACATAGAAAACAATAAAAATATTGAAAAAAATATTTGATTTATTTAGGTTTTTAAAAGTGGGTAAATTTTACCCACCGCGACCTTTCAAGGTATAAAAGAGGGCGCGACCGCTGCCGGGAAGGTAAACATTAGGGCTAAACACTTTCCTTTGTTCTGTACTGCCAGGGTTGCTGAAACACATTTATTTTAACACCCCCCCTCAATTGGCATTTTCACAAATGTCAATTGCACAATTTTCACCCCATGTTGGAAAGTTTCATGAATTTGTTCAACATGTCTTTACATAAGGGTTTAGTTAACATGTCTGCTATGTTTCTGCATCCCTCAATGTAATTTATTTTGATTATCTCTTTGGCCAATAAATCCTTTATGTAGTGAGTTCTTATATCAATGTGTTTACTTCTTTTGGAGTTTTCAAAGGTTTTGGCCATGCAGATAGCACTCTTGTTGTCCACTAGCAAAGTTGTGTCCTCAAATGATGAAAAGTCCTTATTTATTTCCTTCAGATGAACTAGGTCTTGTATAGAAGCAGCAGCTGCTACATATTCTGCTTCTGCAGTCGAAAGAGAAACACATCCCTGTTTCTTAGAAAACCAAGACACTGCATTTGATCCATGTAGTACTATGTTTTCACTTGTACTTTTTCTGTCAATTTTATCTCTGGTCCAGTCAGAGTCTGAATATGAAATCAAATTGTTGTATGATTCTGTATATATCAGTCCAATATCTTTGGTTGCCATCAAATATATCACTATTCGTTTCGCAGCTTTCCAAGTTGCTTGAGTGGGTTTATCCAGAGTTCTACTCAAGTACGACACTGGGAACATTATGTCTGGTCTTGTGATAGTTGCTACATATAAGAGACTTCCGATCAATTGACGATAAGGAACTTTTATATCTTCTTGATTTTGTTCAGTTTGAAAGTTTAGTTCCATAGGTGTATATACTCTTTTGCATTCTGTCATATTGAACTTTTCTAAAATTTTGTTAATGAACTTTGTTTGTTTGATCATTAACTTGTCACTTTCTCTTGATATTTCCATTCCCAAGAAATTTGTCACTTTTCCAAGATCTTTTGCATTAAATTCTTGTTTGAATATTTCTATTACTTTATCAATATTGTCTCTTTGTCCAGTAATCAGTAGATCATCTACATACAACACTATCCATGTATTATCATTTATATATAAACATGAGTCATTTAGAGATCTTGTGAAGTTGTATTTACTAGCTATTTCATTGAATTTATTGTTCCAAGTTTTTGGTGATTCTCTTAATCCATATAGAGCTTTATTTAGTTTGAATATTTTTCCATTTTCTTGTTTCACTCCTTGTGGTGCTTTGATGTAAATGTCCGATTCAATATTTCCATTTAAAAATGCTGTTGGAATGTCCATTTGATTAACTTCCCAGTTTTTGTTTGTTGCATGAGAGAGTAACATTCTTATTGTTGACATTCTAGCTACTGGAGCGTACATAATATCAGATGATTCTTCCATTTGGAATCCTTTTGCTACTAAGCGAGCCTTTTTGGTTCCATCCTCTTTGGTTCTGAAAATCCATTTTGTATCAATTGGTTTGATATTTGATTTTTCTCCTAATTTTATTGAAGACCATGTTTCTCAATTCCTCATGAAATCGAAATTCTTTATCCATAGCTTCTTTCCATTCCTTTTGCCTAATTGCTTGATTGTAAGAAACTGGATCTTCACCATTTGTAAACAAGCAATATACTGAATATAGTTCATAATCTTCTTGATACCTTGGTGGTTTGATTATTAGACCCGATCTTATAGTTACACTTTCTTCTTTGTCTGATTGTTCTGATGTTTGTAGGTTTTCTTCCTCATCTTGAGATTCAGTTATTATTCTTTTAGGTTCTGTTTGGTCTGAGATGATTTCCTTATCAAATTTAGTTAATGTTTCATCAAATGTTACATCTGTTGAAATCATTACTTTATCAGTTTCCGGATCCCAGATGCGATATCCGCTTCCACTGTATTCAACCAAGATTGTTGATTTTGCTCTAGCATCTAGTTTTCTTGGTTTGGGTAGAATTAGTCTCCAAGCTCTTGAGCCAAAAACCTTAAGTTTGGATAGGTCATTTCGTTTATACCATATGCTAGCCGGAGGTATTCCTTTGTTCGCCCTTGTTGGACTTCTGTTTAATTCGTATGCTGAGCAGTAAATGGCTTCTCCCCAGAGATATTTTGGTAGATTTGTTTCTGCCAACTTTGTTCTCACTTTATCAATCAATGTTCGGTTCATTCTTTCAGAAGTGCCATTTTGTTGTGGTGTGTAAGGTGAGGTATATATCGTAATATGCTATGCTGGGAAACCTTACTCTTGGGGTTGGTGATTGTTGAGGTGGTGGCGCAGTCGTGGTGTCTGAATGGTAAAGGTTTACACACAAGGGAAATAAGCCAGGACACTTGATGGGTTGAAAATTAAAGGCAACTGGTTGGAGGAAAGAAAGTCTTGAGAGAAGGCGGAGCGGGTTTGATTAGTGGCCTATTGATTCACATGGCGGTGATATGACTTAGCTATGGGATGAGCGGAGTTGACTAGCGATTATTCTATTGCATGATTAAGCATCGGACTTATCTGAGATTTGGGGAGATGGGATTGGCTCCAAGCTGGTCTCAAGGCGGTCCAGGTGCTAACTCGGTGGTAGCGAGTCGAAGACTAGGTCCGAACTCGGTGGGAGCGAAAGAGCTACTTTTCTAGGTGCTGTCTCGGTGGGTGCGAGTGAACAACTGACAATCCTTGCTTCTCGATTTAACACCAAGACCTATCTCCTTTCCCATTGGAGGAAAGCTGGGACGTGGCCTTTTTCTATTGGTTGACCTTTGGGAAGGTGTTCCCTCATTGGTCCTTGCTCATTTCTTTGTCTTTTGGACTTGTTCTGACACGACCAGGAAATACTGTGTCGTTGAACTCAACTTTTATTATTTCCGCGATCATAAAATCGGCTGTAATTTTGCTAATGGTTGTGCTGACTCTTAAGCCTTCTTTCTAGGCCTTGTTTCTCTAAGTCGTTCTATCCTCCAGTTACCTTATTCTTTATTAAGTCTTTGAAAACATACATTGCATACATATTGGGTCGGGGTTGCATACAACTATTTACAAATTATGACATATATTCAATTTGAATTCCTTTTGTTCTGCAAAACTGCTTGAAGTTTCCAGATGAAAATTCCTTACCATTATCTACTCTAATTTTTCTTGTTTTCTTGTTATGTTGAGTTTTTATAAACTTGATAAAATCAATTAGGTTCTGTTCGGCTTCACTTTTTGATTTGAGAAGTCTCACTACTACAAAGTGTGAGTAGTCATCTATTAGTACCTGAAAATATATTTCTCCATCATATGTTGGTGGATCAATTGGTCCTGATAAGTCTGAATGTATCAGCTCTCCAATTTCCTTAGTTGTTTTCCAGGTTTTCTCAAATGATCTTCTTGTGCTTTTTCCTTTGATACAGGTTTCACATTTCTCTTGTGAACTTGGTAGCCCTAATTTCTTTAAACTGTATCTATTCAGATGTCCCAATCTTCTGTGCCACAATGTGTCATCAGTTTTGACTGCATGCGCTGTAACACTTTCAGGGTTACTGTCTATTTCTATTTTAAGTGAGTACAAGTTTCTATAATTATTACACTTAAAATTATGGTTTCTTGTAATTATAATTACTTCATCTTGTTTAAATATCACTTGGTGGCCCTGTTGTGTAATTTTTCCTACTGACAACAAGTTCTGTTTAATACCATCAACTATTAGTCCATGGATTGCTATTGGGATATTATTGATTTTTACATTTAAAGTTCCACTTTTATTAGCTGACATCTTTTCACCATTTGCCATATGAATTTCAACCTTATGTTCTAAAATCTTCACATCTGTCATATATTTTTCTAATTCACTTTTGATCAGGTTCTGTGTTGCTCCTGAGTCTAAAATAAAATGATCATTTTCATAGCAATCTATAGCATTCATTGCTACAAATGATAGTTTGCCATCCATCTGATAGGCTTGTTGTCTAGGTTGACTCTCTCTTTGTCTTTCATTTCTCTCTTTTTGTGTTTGATTCTTTTCTCTTTTGAAAAATTTCTTTTTATTTCTAGATTCTGTAGCCTTGTGACCTTTCTTGCCACAATTATAACATGTAAATGTGAATGATCCAAATGTCATTTCTTCATTCCTAGGTTCCCCTTGTTTATTTTTCCTTTTGAGTTCTTCATCCAGCAATCTTGCCTTAACAAATTCCATTTTGATTTCAGTATTTATTGTTTCTATTGCTGTGATTACATTTTCATACTCTTCATTCAATGACAATAACAGATGACATATTTTGTCAGATTCATCCATTTTGGAACCTATATTATCCAATTCACGAATTATAGAATCAAATTTAAGAAAATATTCCTCTAATTTTTCATTATGTTTGCATTTTAAAGTCAACAACTTTCTTTTTAGTGTTAGTTTTGTAAATACGCTTTTTCTTTCAAATATATTTTCGAGCGCTTTCATCATTTCTTTAGCTGTTTTTGCATCTTTAATTATGTCTAGATGTTTATCAGTTAAACATTGAACAAGCGTAGATTTTGCCTTTGCATCTTTAATTGCAAATAACTCGCGTTCTTTTTCATCGACAAAATCATTAATTTCCTTTTCTAATGTTAGATGTATTTGTTTTTCTTCTAACAATAGTTTAACTCTAAATTTCCAGCTGTTGAAATTTGTGCCAGTCAAAATTGGCAAATTAGAATTAATTACGCTCATTTTAAAATATATTTCAAGTTGTACTTACTAAACACGTTCTTGATATTTCTTTGTTATTATTTAAACTTCAGTCTCATAATCTGTTATTTTGTAGTTTATTTAACACATAAATATACTACAAATTGAGATAATATCTTATTTTATTATCTTTACCAAGATTACAAACATATTAATTAGAGAATTATTTACAACACACTTAAAAGGTAAACATTAGGGCTAAACACTTTCCTTTGTTCTGTACTGCCAGGGTTGCTGAAACACATTTACTTTAACATAAGGGATAAATCGACTACATATATAATTCCATCTCTTTCTCAAAAAATCTTGTTTACGATTCAAACAGAATCATGTGCTATGGGTGAGCCCCACTTGCTATGCAATACTGATGTTTAAAGACCATATGAATTGGAAAAGTTATAATGATAAACCTTTTAAGATCAATTTTTTTAAAATAGTAAAAATAAGTAATGAATATATATACAACTAAATGTGTACTAGAGATTATACTATTATGAGATAATAGATAGTTTCTAGCCACTTTATGTTAATCACAGATGTCTGCTATATTCACTATGATCAGAAAGATCAAGTTCTTTTGTCCATTATAACCTCTGCTATCTTTGTCAAGTCACTACTGTCAGATAGCTATTCTGTGTGTTGTATAGGAGAGAGAGACTCAATAGTTTAACCTCTTTGCAAAAATAATTGATTTTTCTTTATCTATGTTTTCTCTGAAAATATTGGTAGAAAACTTTTATGTGTTTCGAAATTTTTCATTTTTTGGTTTGGTTTTGGTATTATTTTGAGCAAGCACTTCTATATATTTGAATACTACCATAATCACAAACATTTATTGACACTATTATAAGAAATTCGGTGTAATGTGTGATACAAGTTTTATCTTCTTTTATCATGTTATTGATGATGTGATATATGCTCCTGGTGTTTTTTCTATATTTAGTTTTGATATATTATATTTTATTGTTTATATATATCAATATATATATATATCAATCTATACATTATCGTTTTATATGGAAAGAATATATTAATATAGAAATGTCTCAAAATAAATTATATTGTCTAGATTTAAATCATTGCTAAAATATTTTTGCCAGTTCTCAAATTCTCCCATATGTTTTGAATCGCACATATTAATCACTTCATTTCAAATCATTTGCTGTCCTTAACGTTAAAAAAATGATATTTTTGTAAATTATTCTTTCCAAGGAATGCTCTCCAACTTTTTAATTTGTATCTAGTGGTGATTTTTAACAGTTTATTTCCGATTTTAAAATTTTCCTGATATCATTCTTTGCTGATAAAATAGATTTCGAATATCATAAGGTGTTTACTTGCTTATAATTTTATTTGTAATGAATATATTACATATTTAACATTTCTTCCTATATATATGTAACATTAATTCACGTTTAAATTTAATTTTTCGTATTCATCTATTGTATATTTTCAATATGTTATTATATGAGGAATTTGTTTTTGTTTTCAATATTTCAGACAACAAATAGCACATTTTATACACCATCAATTTTTATTTGGTATAATCTTTTGATAATTTTGTTTGGGAATATTTTTTTCCATTAGAAGTTTTAATTATTTAGAAATATTGAATGATATTGGAATATTTTCTGAATATTCAAATTTAGAAATTAATATAATTGCTTGATATAATATTTTCTAATGATAATTTTGAATGAAAAAACCCTGAAATATAAAGCTATAATGGAATATATGGCAATTTGTAGCCTGTTGAAGTTGTTTTAAAATTAGGGATATCTTACTTTTTAAATCTCTTAAAAATCTTGCAGATTTTAAAGCATCCCATTTTCGTTAGCTTTCGTTTGCTTGATTAGTATTTGCTAATTATCACAAAAACTCCTTAGAAACCTTTTTAACTATTATAAATAATTAATTCTCTCATATAGATATATATAAAAAATAAAAAAGGCATATCCTGACCAGGAGCACATGTCCTTTTCAGAAGGCAGAGCGCCATCTGGTGGAACAGAAATCAACTATTCATTGATTTAACCTGTTCCTTTATATTTGGCCAACCCAATTTCTTGACAAATCAAGAAAAGCCATCCACGAACGAGTTTCGCGCTGTTGATGCTCGTCAGCGTGGAGTAGGCTGTACCACTGCGACCAAAACGATTTTCGGTCCCAGTGGCTTCCTGAAAAAACAAGATTTTTTTTCTATTGTTTTTTCATGTGTTAAGCGTATTTACGCAAATTTGGTCTTAAATACCCATTTCTTGGTTTTTCAGCAGGCCACTGGGACCAAAAATCTTTTTGGTCGCAGTGGTACAGCCTACTCCACGCTTATAAGCGCCAACAGCGCGAAACGCGTTCGTGGATGGGTTTTCTTGATTTATCAAGAAATTGGGTTGGTCAAATAACAGGGAACAGGTTAAATCATTGAATATTTGATATCTGTTCCACCAGATGGCGCTCTGCCTTATGAAAAAAAAAAAACGTATGCTCCTGGTCAGGATATTTCCTTTTTTAATTTTAATATCAACACACCTACCTTTTCATAAAAATGAAATAATAAAAATATATATTCATAGAATAACATTGTAACGTTTAAAATTAGGAAGGACAAACATCACAATAACACGGTAATTTATTTGAATATAAAACCAAATTAAAACTAATAAAAAAGCAGAGAGGCAATGAGAAAATTTTACAGCGTATCAAAATGCGATATATCAAAATTTAAAATATTTCTAAAATGATTGAAAACATAATTAAAAATAAAATCAATAAATATTATGAAGAGAACAATCTAATGAGTGCAAGTCAACATGGAATTACTAAACATAAATTAACGAACAGTGCAATGGAAGATATAATGGAAACCATACTGAAGCACAGGCAAGGAGAACTGACTTCTTTGGATAGAGTGAATATTGCAGGCGCATTCAACAATGCATGGTGGCCAGAAAATATTAGAAGACTCGATTTAGATAACATTCCCTTCACATTAATAAGAATTATACAATCTTATTTAAGCAGTGAAAGAAGGGCAAATTTCTCATATGAAGATACAATTGTTACAAAAAATCTGACAAAAGGATGCCCTCAAGGCGGTCCTTTATCCCCAAAATTATGGAATATTTAGTTAAACGACTTGCTGAAGATTTTCAAACATCCGAACGCATAAATAATATGCTATGCAGACGGCGTTTCTATCATTTTCTGGAGCCAGTCTGTCGAGGATCTAAAACTATTAGGCGAATTTATTCTATGCTATGTGATACAATGGTGTAGAAGGAATGAATTATCAATAAGCCCAGAGAAAACGAATTTACTTTACTTGCATAATAAACCTAAGGTTTCAATTGAAATACCGAATATAATTCCAAACCCAGTAGGTCAAGTTAAGATATTTGGCATAATATTCTCAAATCATATAATAAAAAAGATCAATTTTACCCCACATATCAATGACATTTTGTGAAGTATGGTAAGAATGAAAATTTTTCTGTTTTCACTTAGTGGAAAAATGTGGGGAATAAATACTAAAAAAAAAAGAAGATTAATTTTGTATAAAACAAATATCAGACCAGTTCTTATGTATGGCTCAGAAATATGGTACAAATATATAAATAGTCGATGCAAAGAAAAACTAAATTCTATTCAATATAAAATTTTTCTTTGGGCGATTAGAGCCTACAAAACTACATCTTCCAACTGTGTCCATAGTCTTGCGAACATCTCCCTTCTCACAGATTATATTGAATCTAAAATATTAAAAAAGATTTGGCTCAACTTTCGATAGAGGATCAAAATGATTTTAGACCACATGCTCCAAGTATAATTTATCAATTTATACATACATATTTATCTCATCATTATTGTGTGACACAAGTTACATAAACCACAACGACTATCTTAAATACTGATGTCTAGATCAATGAGAAGAAGATACTCACCCCGCTCCCCCAGCGTAGAGTCCAGGGGTAGTGGAGAAACCAACCATGCCTCCAGATATAAGAGACGTCGGACACCTACCGAGAGATATGTTCATTCCAGAGGGTAATGCTTTTTTTTTTTGTTGTTTACAACCCCCATCTCTGTACATATATATATATGTCTTATATGTACCACATACTTTTTAAATACTCTCCTCACACTTTTTAAAGTTGTAAATAAGTGCTGTACATACAATAATTCTCTCAGCAATCACGCTGTACAGCCATGAGGTGTATGTAAATATACATCACTATATATAGTTTGTATAACACACACACTTTTATTTTACCCTCTCATTTGTATTAATTCTCTCCCCACTTCAAATTTCCTTGTTGTAAATGCTTTCTAATATTTTATTGCAATTTGACCAGAAGAAAAAAATCCCTTCCCCACCCCCCTCTTTTTTTTTTTTTTGTTTCCCCTCTTCCATTCTTGCCACTCCATTTTTCACCTTGCATGCAGTTCTTGCATCTCTTCTTCTCCTTGTTTTTGGTACAGTGTAAATAACACACACACCTACTGGCTTCCAGTGCAGCTACTATATGAATAGATCCCCCTAATTGTGGAACTGCCTTTTAGTTAGGTAAATGATACTGCACATTGAACCTAGTAATTGTTGCATTTCCATTGTCAAATTCACTATTCAAAAAATATCTCTATCTCAAAAAAATATCCACAAAAAAAAAAGTTCTTTTGGCGAAAGGTAAGTCAGGGAAACTACTATTTGCATATTTACAACAACACTATTTGCATATAAAGTTTTTTTTTTTGAAGAATTCAAAAATGTTTGAAATTGGTGTTAAAAATTTATATTGGAAATTTGAGAAAAATAATACTCAATGAGCAGTATCAATTTGTTTTATCTAAATGCCTGCATACTGTAAATATATATATATATTATCACTGTACCTAATACACATAAAGCAGTAACAAATTAAAATATTGCAACAATTGAAAAAATAAGCTTATTTATTTTATTTTTTTTGTAGATTTCTGCATGCCCTGCTAGCTAACCAGTTGTATATGTTTGTTAAAGGCTTGCAAACTAATTTGTAGCTAGTTGTATTATTATTTAATGCCCTTATTATTTAAATGCCCTCAATGACACTTTAGCTGAAAATTTATTTCATCTATAAAAGTTAGAATCTTTTGTAATTTTTTTTTAGCTATTCCACACATACCATCTTCAGAATTTTACATGTGATATATTTTTAATGCAAAAAAAAAAAAAAAACATTGTAGAATAAAAATGTGAATATAAATGGATCATATATATATATATACATTTTTTTTTCTTCTGTTCTTTTGAGAAGTTGGCTTATGCATTTGTATTAAATCAAAGCTCTCCTGCTTTCTAGTCTTTGTTGGCCAACCTTTTTTTTCCCTAGTTATAAATAATACCCTGTGTGGCTATACATTTTGAGCTGTAGGCTGGTCATACAGTTGTTAGGTTATCTATATTTTTGTGTGGTTCCTCTAAACTTCAGTGAGTTTGAATGGGAAAAGCTTTTAAGATATGGCTAAATATCTAATACAGTAGAACCTGTGTGGCTATACATTTTGAGCTGTAGGCTGGTCATACAGTTGTTAGGTTATCTATATTTTTGTGTGGTTCTTCTAAACTTCAGTGAATTTGAATGGAAAAAAACTTAAATTTCTAATACAGTAGGCCTTCCATGAGTGGGCACTCTCGCTACAGGACCTCTCTCTACAAAAAGGTCAATTTTCATCGTCAAAATTACTATTTTTACTAATTAGCAACTCTCCAGTTAAAGGACACTTTCGCTCTGCAACTTTATTACTGTATGGGTGAGTTGATAGAAATTAAATAAATGTCTTGATGCAAACTTCTGGTAAATCATTTATATAATTTCTATCAACATATATCTCTCAATTGCCAAATTTTATCAATAACTGGGAGTGTAACCTTATATCTCGACTATTTATATATATAAAAAAACACCTACAAAAAGTAACAATGTCTTCATGATTCATAACGTAAGACAATGATTAGCCAATAGCATGAAAGAACTCTACTCTCCCAAAACAGTTTATATGACACTTGCTTAAATCTGAAACTTGAATATTTTATTTCCAGGTCTAATTAAACTGAATTAGGGTAGTAAAACCTAGCAGCTATCAATGAACCTCATTGGAATATTGGTTCTCAATAGCCATAGTTTGGCTATTTTCATACATGTCTATCAACACGATGACGCAGAAAATATTGTGAAAAGATGTCCTTTGATGATGTATTCACAAGTTTACGTTCGCCAACAATTTTTAGTTTTATCCTCGTCAGCAACTGACATGTCTTTGATGAGCAAGGGCTAAGATGGGATGCTACGTTGCTGAAGCCATTGTTTTATTATTACATCATGCACAATGGTGGCACCGTCTGGCGGTGGCAATATAAACGCTTGTGGAACACATAATAATAATCATTATTATCATGAGTTTTTTTTTTGCTTATCCCTATTACACGTGGTGCCGGTCCCAAGACCGGATGAAAAAGGAGGAGGGGGAGCAGTAACAAGCTCACTAAAAAACCTGGATTCAGCTGGCCCGGCTGATAGTACCCTGTAAGGGCTCCTGATCCAGGTATACAGGATAAGCAGCGTTTGTACTCCATGTTAGGAGCGGCTGCACATGGCGTCTGTTCCTCATGTTAGAGGCGGCCATTTCTTTTGGAGCTAAGTCGGCCTGCCACTGAGTAGTGCTCCCAGTCTTAATGACAAAGGCAGACGCATTCTACTTCACCCAGTGTGGAGATAAGAAAGAAGAAAGAAGATAATTTATCAATTTTAAGTGCAAAAATGGATGAATTATTTCTAAAAACAAATGAAGCATTCCAAAGCTTTTTCCCGTTCCAAATTTTATAATACCCAGTTTACAACGAACCATGGAAATTTTAAGGGAATTTTTATCAAAATTTAGAACGGTTAAGGACTCTAGCTGTCATTGTGGCAACGAATTCCAGGACTCGAGACACCTACTGCTGGAATGCTCACTCTTCTTTATCGCTAGACAACAGCCAATAAATATTGTTGTAGATCTATATCAATTTGCAAATAGCAGAGATAATTACATATATATAACTATTTTATGTAAGTATATTTATGATTATATTTCTAAGCTTCAAGGTTCAGGTTTCTAATATATATTATTTTTTCTCTTTTTTATTTTAAATTATTTTACTTGTATAATATGTTTAAAACTGTTTCTTTTTAAAAAATGTAAATCGACGCAATTATCCCTAGCCGGGATATCGCGCTTTGTGTTTTGAAATAAATAGAAATAAACTGTATTCAATAATATATTCTTGGAGCTAATAGGCATTATCAAACGGCAGGAACTGGTGACGATGACGAGTCAACCCTACGAAACAGCTCCAGAATAATTCCGCCCAAAACAGGAGCCTCAACTTAGCAGGTCTTCACGACAACACAAGCTTCCAGCCTACATGAGTGACCACGTTGTAAATAAAATATCAGAGACCAAAATCCTATAAGTTCCCATTAAGTGTGAGAGAACTGTTGTAACAAAATATATTTAGAAACGCTGCTTTTCATCATACGCTTTGTTAGAAACTATAATGTTTACTCAATTACTGTTTTGTATTCAATAAATAATCACTATGTATCCAAAATAAACTACTTATTATTTCTACCAACTCACAACACCACGAGTACGCACCACAAGGTCAAACAATCACCAAAGAGTACTACAGGGATGTCCTCCATCACATGCGTGATGCTGTGCGGCGAAAGAAATCGGAGTTGTATTCAACAAGCAATCGGCGCCTCCATTATGAAAATGCTCCAGCCCATTCCTCGCACTCGATTCAGTTTTTTTTGGTGAAAACAAGACTCCTGTGGTTCCCCAGGCTTCTTAATCTTCTGATATGGCTCCCTGCGTCTTCTGGCTGTACCCTTAATTCAAAAGGTCATTTAATGGAAAGCGATTTCAGAAAAGAGAGAACATTGTACTGCAACAACAGCCGAGCTAAACACCATTCCAAAAGAGGCTTTCTCGGAATAATTCCAACAATGGAGGCACCGCTGGGAGAAGTGTGTGGAGTCCCAAGGAGCCTACTTTTAGAAAGATTAGGTTTCCAGAGCTCCAGGTATGCCTTTTTTTCTCGCCCGAAGGTTCCTGATACTTTTCTAACAAATTTCGTATAATAGTAAAGTTATTCATCTGAGTTACCTTGTTAAACCTCTGATATGAAACGAAAAGGTAGGTACCTGTCGAAGGGCTTGGCAGCCCGAAAGCTTGTAACATATATTTTAATAAAGAAAACTTTTTCTCTTCGTTTTTAGCACTTTCATAAACCTCTGATATTTTAACCAAATAAATGGCACAGTATATTAGGTTGTTTTACTAAAAAGTCAAAATGGATGATCGAACAAGAGCAGAATGATAATAGTAATTTTATCCCCTAGATGTTTTTTTCCTTTTCCAACTCATACAGTCTACCTATGAAGATTTGTTGAGCACTGATTAAAAACTGTTGTTTGTAATCATTAGGTGACAGTTTTATTTGGCCATTGTGAAATTGTGTAAAAATGATCAAGAATATTTTGCCAATCATTTTATTAAAGAATTTTGATTACAATCCAATGAGGTTATGCGAAAGAATTTTGATTTAATATTTCTATGCTTCTCATCCAAGCATAGAGGTGTGCGAACACCACATCCACGAATCGGGAAGGAGGTGCCATGAGTGGTAAGTAGCCCGGGCATTAGACGTTGCTGGTGGTGAAGGCTTCAGGAAAGAGACTCCATCAATGGCGGAGTTCGTCGGGAGAAAGTGTTCAGAATGATAGGTGAAGTCGTCAGTGGTTGCTATCAGGCAGGCGATGGTACAGATACTGCAGATGCTCAGTGTCCTAAACAAATAATTTATCGAATCATCCCAGCTGTTTATGACGATAGTAGCGAATGCTCTGAATATAGAAGGATAACAAATAATGAACGCCTTAACAAATTAAAAACATTTGAAATCAAAGACTAGGGGAAGTTCTAAAGACAATGGTGAAGCTGGAGGCAGCTCTTTCTGATAAAAATGTATTTCAACTATAATTTATGATAAAAAAAGAAATTGGACCACTTACCAGAACTGATTGTGGCTGGCATTCCAGGAGGCTGTGATGCGAGTGACTTGTGCCCCGTTCAACAAGCATCGCAGCTCTTGGCTTGTCGACCAGCAGGCGTTGCAGTTCTTGGTGAACTGAACAATAGAAACCGCTGTTCGTTTTACTCCAGCCCAACAGAAGCGGCAGTTATTGGTGCCCCGTCCAACAAAAACCTACTTCCTAGTGCCTTGATGAGTTGAGGTGAAAATTTGCAGTGCCTTGATTAACAGAAATCACAGTTCTTGGTGCCGCTACCAATAGAAAATCCACAGTTTTAGGTGTCCAGATTAATAGAGAACAGGTCTTGGTCTCCTTACAAGAGAAAGGCAGGTTTTAGCGCTCCGATCAATAGAAAGAAAATTTGGTGTCCAAATCAACAGGAATCTCAGTTATTCAGATTTGAACATCGGGCAGTCGACGTTTCATGGCCTCGTCCAGTAGATGTGCCGTAGGTTTTGATATCACCACCAGCAGACGTCTTAGATATTAATGTTTCAACTGAAAGAAACATAGATCTAGATGCTCCAGGCATTAGAAATTCTACCATGGGAAGCTGTGCAAGGCTTCCCAAGATTTTGACAACTAAATAAACAACAAAATACCAATTATTTATAAATATATAAAATTCTAATATAAAACTAAGTGAATAATTAATTTATTATATAATAATATTGGTTAGTTTTTAAAATATACATATATGAAGTACCTTTGGCTCATTGATAAATATATGTATCTATACATCAAATATGATATCAAAATACACATTGTGACAGAATTACAATTAAGATTTGACATGTGTTTTCTGCAAACATTTTCAATTTATTAATAAATACTAGCCAGTGTATATATATTTTGTAAGTAGCTAGTGCAGTCAGATACATATAAACTAGTTAGCTAGAATAGAAGTCAATAAAGTAGGTACTTACTTCTCTTGGAAACGGCGTCGTCAATTGTCTCCGTTGAGGGAGATGGAGGAGTGGGGGTATGTTGATGTAGGTGACTATGTTTGCGAGGATATTGTAGGTGGATGTATGGAGGTATGGGGGGTATGTAAATCTTCTTTATTGGTTGATGGTTGATTAGGGTGGTTGATTGGTGGCAAAATTGAAAGTTTTTTTCAAGAGATATCGTCAGTATATTTATTTAGGTATTTGGATGATATTTTAACATGAATCATGAAAATTTCTCTTATAGAATTGTAAATAGTTATAAAACGAAGAGAAAAATTTAAATTATAGAAAAATGTATATTAAAAAATTTTTCTCTTCGTTTTATAACTATTTACATTTGGATGATATAA
Organism: Cordylochernes scorpioides; assembly: GCA_030710605.1. Taxonomy (NCBI): domain Eukaryota; kingdom Metazoa; phylum Arthropoda; class Arachnida; order Pseudoscorpiones; family Chernetidae; genus Cordylochernes; species Cordylochernes scorpioides. The sequence continues at coordinate 194,097,923 of CP092864.1, forward strand.
TTTTGTTTATGAAAGGAACAGGATGATGGGAGAAAATATTGTTATTGTTTGTTTGGAGATATTCAAATATTGGAATGATGATGATATAAGTTGAAATTACATGTTTTTGCTGAAAGTTTGAGATTCAAATTTTGAGCCAAGATTATAAAAAAGTATCATTTTATCATTTTAACATTTTTGAGTTTGAGATAAGATGAAATGTAATGAAAGCGATTGCTGCTATTTCCTGGATATTATCTATGGATTATCTTATATTGCTGCTAAATATGGTTGTCACTTCATTGCTGCTATTGCCAGGATATTAACTGTAGATGATATTATACTGCTGCTCAATATGGTTGCTATTTCACTGCTGCTATGGAAGAGGACCTAGATCAGGGAGGGGAGGGAGCCCGTGGTCCCCCACTCCACATCTCTGTGAAGTAAGGGACAACGGGGCTCCACACCTACTCTAACAACTGTGGGGGTGGAGGAAACCGTCTCGAACTGTAACTGTGGCAGTCGGAATGTGGATGGGAGTGGGGTGAAGTCTAAGGGTAAATCTGGGGAGTAGGGGGGAAGGGGAAGTGAGGTGGAATGGCTGATGACTGATGACCTGTACATTTGGTCTGTGCAGAAGGCAGGTGTTATGGGGAGGTGTTTGGGCAGGTCATGGGCTCTAAAGACTGTTTGTTCGCGTGGATTGGGTGTTGGGGGTGTCGGGATGTTGTCTGCGTGTGAGGGTTTTGGCTTTTTCCTGAAACATTAATAAGTTCTGTCAGCTGGTTTTACAATTACTGCTGTGGGATGTCTATTCTAACGTAAAATCTGTAAAATATTCGGTTGATAGAAGTACAGAGAACATTCTTTTATCGACACCTTCAGTTGTGGACCATCCTTAATTCACTTTTGAGATATTTCCAATTTCATAGTTGTAATTATTTATAATCTGTGAAGAGGGCTAATATTTGTTAAGTTATGAAAACAGAATTTGATGAGGTTTTTTTATATGCCTGGATTGCTTGAAGAATGATTTGATATTCAAATGATATTTTATATATGTTCAGTTTTATATCGATTATATTAACAAATTGATAAACATTTTTATAATAATTGTTTACTATAATGCTATTCTTTCGAGTAATTAATCCTCATTTACAAAGCGAAATACAGACACAATCGTTTAATCAAACACCTCAGTTGTGGGTTAATGCAACAATGCAGCAGCTGGGAATAACTGTTGTAGTTATTATAATCTAAAGTATAGAATATATATTAATTTCTCTTTAATTAAATATAAAAACTTAATTAATCTGAATTATAAAAAAGAGTAAAAATGTTTTGAATAGGAATAATACTTGATATGTGTTAGCTTGATATAGTTTTGCATGGCTGAAAAATATATAATTTACATGTGTTAAATAAAAAAGTTTTATTTCAACCAACGGCGGGGAATGAATTCTGATTACTGGATCCCTGATAACACTTACAACAACAACAACAACAGATCCTTCTATTGAGACATTTTCACTTCTATAGACTATACCTTGAATCCAAGATGAGACAGTGAACAATAGTAGAAAGTATCATTGAGTGTAAATAGGCATACAGTCTTATAATGGAAAGACAATAACAACCATTGTGTGTCTTCTAGTTGTTTTCATTTTATATTCTAGTGATATTCTCAGCTTATCTATTGAATTGTAGAATTTAGTGAAATTATGTAAAATAGTATTTGATTATATTTAAATTCGAGTCTTGTTGGTGATTTATTGTATTGTGTTTTCTCTCCTGTAGAGAGAAGGACTTGTATATTAATGTTTTAACAGAATATTATTAACAGATTATTAAAATTTTGATATTTTATTACTCTATAAAATCATATTAATGCAGTGTTCAAAATAAATCGACCTGCTATATATCTTCACCATTGTCTCTCCTACTTACATTATTCTAAGTGACAATATAATATATAAATTGTTTTTGAAAAGGTAGAAATAGAATTCGGGTAAAAAGTTTCTTCAATTTAGGTTTTGCAAGCTTTCGAGAAAATATTCTGTTCTTTAACGAGCAAATACTTTTTTTTTGTATAATATCAAAAGGATCTTTCTACAATGCTGAACGTATTCACGCAAGTTTGGCCTTAAATACCCATTTTTTGGTTTCTCAAGAAGCCTCTGGGACAAAAAATATATCATGTCGCAGTGGTACAGCCTGCTCCACGCTGACGAGCGCCAACAGCCTGATACACGTTCGTGGTTGGATTTTCTTGATTTATAAAGAAATGGGTTGGCCAAATGTATCAGAAAACAGGCTAAATTAACGTTTATTTGATTTCTGTTCCATTAGATGGCTCTGCCATCTAAAAAACCACATGTGTTTCTGGTCAGGATAGGCCTTCTTTGTTTTACTTTTATATCAACACCTGACCTTTTTAATTTTTTCCATTATTTTTTCACATTTATATACAATATAAAACTTTAATTCACGTTTAAAATTTAATTTTCCATATTCATTAATTATATATTTTCAAAATGTTGTTATATATGGAAATATTTAAATTGTCACTATTTCAGACAAGAACTATTGCATTTTATACACCATCTATTTTTATTTTGTATAATCTTCAGATAATTTTTTATACGATAATAACAAGGCGAAGGAAGACGAGTATCTTTATTGGTGCATAAGAGCGAGCTTTCGGGAAAAATCCCTTCGACGGGCAAGATATAACGACACTGTGAGCGATATCGATGGCTGTAGCGAATATATACACATATTAATTTACATAAATATAGAAAAAACGCATGCAAATGAACAATTTAACTATTTGTAAAAAAGTGAGAAAAAATAAAAATAAAGATGAAATAAAAATCCTATAGGGTAATAGAAGAGATGCAAAAACATCAGCTGATGGGAAGAAATATCAGTGAGGCACAGTATATGGCTGCAATGGAATATCCAGTATACAAAAGAGAGATCCACACATAAAGGCCAGGAGAGCTCACTATGCGTCAGGGAGGGCGACCTTTTACAGCTAAATACAAGGGGAAAGTTTAAATAAAGGACAGGAGAGGATGATAGGCTTCAGGAAGTTCTATTTTTCTATTGATGCTGTTTAGTTTGTGGGATACTATTGATTCTAAAATGAGTCTTTGGTGCAAGATATGTATGTGGCTGTAATGTATGGTGGGGTTGTTGATGTTGAAAGTGTGGCCTGTGGTCTGCATATGTTGATAAATAAGGGACTTGGTATCTTGACGGGAAATATTGCGGGAATGTTCAGTCATCCTGATGGATACAGATCTACCCGTCTCACCAACGTAAGTGGCAGGGCACTGTTCGCATGAGACGGAGTAGACTGCACCCACAGAACGAAGGGGGGCAGGGGGAGCTGAGGACTTAGTATGAGGGTGACGGAGGGATGAAAGAAGGTTCGGGGAGTTTTTATATATGGTACGGATGCCATAGGATTTGAGTTTTCTAGCTATAGCAACAGAGGAGGGGGAGTAAGGGAGAAAACACAATGATCTGTATGTCATGGAAGGATTGGAAGTTGCAGGTGTATAAGTATATTTGTTAATGAACCAGAGTGGAAAAGAAGCCGCGGAGAGCTGGGTTATAATGCGATTTCTTTCTATTATTTTAAAGATGTCTATGGAACAATGGGTGGAAATTCTTTTTGTAAGAGTTCTAACAATATTGATTTTATGGGAGGTGGGGCAATGAGAATTGTAATGAGTGTAGCAGGGGGGGCATTGTTTTTTATGATAAACTGTCGTGTGAAATGAGGATGGGGTGCGAATAATTAAGATATCTAAGAATGGGAGAACATGGTTAGCTTCAGTTTCTAGAGTAAAGGAAATATCTTGGTTGTAATTATTAAGGGTTGATAGTATGAAGCTCTCCTGACCTTTTATGTGTGGATCTCTCTTTTGTATACTGGATATTCCATTGCAGCCATATACTGTGCCTCACTGATATTTCTTCCCATCAGCTGATGTTTTGGCATCTCTTCTATTACCCTATAGGATTTTTATTTCATCTTTATTTTTATTTTTTCTCACTTTTTTACAAATAGTTAAATTGTTCATTTGCATGCGTTTTTTCTATATTTATGTAAATTAATATGTGTATATATTCGCTACAGCCATCGATATCGCTCACAGTGTCGTTATATCTTGCCCGTCGAAGGGATTTTTCCCGAAAGCTCGCTCTTATGCACCAATAAAGATACTCGTCTTCCTTCGCCTTGTTATTATCGTATAAGTTTACTCCAGGAAGAATTTTTCTACTATAATTTTTTATGTTTGGGAATATTTTTCTTTATTAAAAATTTTCAATTAAAACATTGATTGATGATATATTGGAATATTTTCTGAGAAGATATAAATTTAGTAATTAAAATAATTTCTTGATGTAATATTCTAGTAGCAAAATTTTGAATGAAGGATCGTTGAAATATAAAGCTATGATGGCAATATGTAGCCTGATGAATATGGTTTAAAATGACAGAGATCTTACTTTTTAAATCTCTTAAAAATCTTGCAGAAGGTAAACCATCCCATTTTCGTTAGCTTTAGTTCGCCTGATTAGTATTTGCTATTGATTCACTTGGAAAACAAAGACTCCTTAGAAACCCTTTAACTATTAAAACTAATATATTCGATATATATAGAATAACATAGTATATAAACCTAAATATATCTGAAAAACATAATACTCTTTATACATATATGTCATATTTTATATGTTATATGTTGTATATATAAAAACAGCAAACCCATGTGTAACTACAAAATGGCGTCAATATAACGGATACACGAGAGAGAAAGGGACCGTGAGCCGGGAAGGATAATATAAACAAGAGAGACTTATAAACATATTGGTCGTGGCAGTCTCTGATTGGACGTCCTCCCCCTCTGACGTCACCATTATGATATAAGCTGGGTTGCACTGAGCCCAAAAGACTTGCAGCAGAAGTGTAGTTAGGACGCCATGCTGCCCGATTGACCAGAGCAGTCTCAGGGGGGCCTCACCCTTAGTCTCACTCTCCCTGGGAACCACCCCTAAACCGAGGTAACCATGTTCCTATGCGTGTGGTCTTTTCACGTATTCACGCTAGTGCGCCTCCACCTCCGGCCCATGACTGTATATTGGATGAGGAGCCCAATGTGACATTGTCAGATCCACTAATTTACAACATATATATATATATATATATATATAAATATAAGGAGACAAAGGTCGCCTCTCCCGTCAAAATACACGTCAAAACCAGACGCCATCTATTGACCGTCGCAGCAAACTAGCGGCTTTGGGTCGGTGACAAAGCCACAACACCAGCTTCGGCAAACTAATAAGCGTCCATTCGCGCGCAATCAGTTATAAGAAATTTAAACAATTTTCAACGCTATGATTATTTTAAAAATAAATTATTTTTTACTGCCCATACTGTAATGATAAAATAATGGGAGGGCCTGACTCATCAGTGGTTAAACCTCCCAGACGTTTCGCCAGTTTGATCTACCATATAGCTATAATAAAATGAATGGAGACTGTGATTAAAACCAAAAGGGCAATGTATTAAACTATGAACTATGTGTTTACTATGAATTAGGTATGTATTAGTCTGGCAGAGTTCGATGCTTCAATTATTAAAATTAGTATTTTCAGATACTATTAATTCTAATATTAAGCGTTGGTGTAAGTGCAAGCCATACCCCATATCCATTTCTTTTATTTATCAATTATTTAAAACATATAATAACACTTATTGCATCTATTATACAGAAAATGTTTATTATATGTTGAGGAATTGAATGAAAAAGTAAAAACTCAAATAAAAGATTAATAGTAATATATTTCCAGTGTGTGTAGTAAAAACCTATCTATTATCCTATGGTATGTAAACATGCTACTGGTTAAGCTTAAACTCTGATACTCTCCCATTACATAAGTCAATTATAGGGAAATGTTTCATCAATATAAAAATACTCGCTGTTTGAAGCCTTAATTCGACTGATTAAAAAGTAGGTCGTTTTGTTTGTTATCACCAGATGACAGTTTTAATACTTTATATGAGATGGTGGAAAAAGATCAAAACACACATTTTGCCAATCATTTTATTATAAATTTTGATTGAATTCCAATAAGGTAACGGCGCTAAAATTTTGTAATTAGTTCGATGGTTTAACACATCAGATAGGTGCGCCAAAGAAGGGATCCATGACTCAGGTAGGAGCGGCCATGGATGGTAAGTAGCCCAGGCAAAGACGCTGGTGCTGGTGGTGAAGGGTTCAGTCGAGAGACGCCATCAATGATGAAGTCAGCCAGGAAGGAAGAGACCAGGATGATTGGTGTATCAGTCATTAGTCGTTGTCAGGCAGGCGATGGTGTGCAGATGGTCAGTATCCTACACAAATAAATCTTTGAATCACCCCAGAAGATTCTCACAATAAGAGAAAATTTGTTCTAAATATGATAACAAATAATGAAAGCTTTCAAAACTTCCAAAATTTGATATCAAATAGGCAAAAGAATGTTCTAAAGACAAGAAGATGAAAACAGTCATTTCTCATAAATATTTATGGCAATCATATAATTTGTAATAGAAAATAAAGTTGTTGGACTACTAACCACAGAACTGATGCTGGTTGACATTCCAAGAAGCTGTAGATGCGAGTTACTTGTGCTCCGTTCAACAAGCATTCCAGCTCTTGGTTTGTCGACCAGCAGGCGCAGTAGTTATTTATGCTTCAAGAAGCGGCAGTTATTGGTGCCCCGTCCAATAAAAGCCTACTTCTTGGAGCGTTGATGAATAGAAGCGGTTGATGATGCCTCGGTTACCAGCAGCTGCAGTTCTTGGTGTTCAGACTGATAGAAGTGGAAGTCTTGGTGCTCCACTAAATAAGAGCGCAGGAATAGGTGTTATGGGTAGGTCTCGGTGGCCCATTCAATAAATGCTGTAGTTCCAGGTTCCCAGGCAGGTCTCAGTGCTCCAATCAACAGAAGGACAGGTCTTGATGCTTAGATCAACAGGAGCATCAGTTATTCAGGTTCAAACATCAGGTGCCGATGTTTCAAGGCCCCGCACAGTAGAAGCCGCAGGTTTCAATATCATCACCAGCTAACGCCTCCTATCTTTATGATCCAACTGGCAGGAACACAGATTTCGTTGCTCCAGGCATTACAAATTCTTCGACGGAGGTAGTGCCAGGAAAGGCTGCTCCAGATTTTAACATCTGAATAAACAACAAAAACTTTATTAATAAATACTTTATGCAGACAGACAGTTTAATATAAATTTATTGGCTAGTCTAAAATATTCTTATATGTAAAAATCCTTTCTGATAATATATTAATAAATGTGAAATTCAAAATATATGCGTATAAAATATTTAACATATACTGTGCATAATGTGAGAACTATGAAAATATTTTACATTTGTTGTATGCACACCAACAAACACTTTAAAATTCATTATTAAATACTAATTCATTATGATGCATTAGCGCGCCATCTGTTATGAATATGCGCTGGGAGGGTTCACCACTGATGAGCAAGGTCCTCCCATTAATTTTTCTATTGCAGTAAGAGCAGTAGAAAGTGTTTTATATTTAAAAGAAACATACGCGTCTATAATAGTTTCGAATTTTCATACTAATATATATTGAAGTGTATATTGTGTATGTGGCTAGTGCAGTTAGATACGTATACACTAGATAGCTAGAGTAGAAGTCAATAAAGTAGGTACTTACTTCTCTAGGAAACGACGTCGTCAATTGTCTCTGTTGAGGGAGATGGAGGAGTGGGGGTATGTTGATGTAGGTGCCCATGTTTGCGAGGATATTGTTGGTGGATGTATGGAGGTATGGGGGAAGAGAGTGACTATTGATTTCTTAAATAGTATATTAATGGAGTTCTTCTTTATAGGTTGATTTGAGGTTGATTGTGGTGGTTGAATGATGATAAAATTAAAAATTATATAAGTGAAGTTTTCCATATATTTCTTGAAGTGATTTAGATAATATCATTTCGTTTTTAAAAAGAAATTGATTTGATGGGAAAATATGATTATTTTTTGAGATATTCAAATATTGTAGAATTATGATATATGATATAAAATGAACACAAATATGTTTGCTGAAAGTTCTGAATATCAATTTCTACTACAAGTTCATGAATGCAAAAATATTATTACTAATTGTGGCCAATTTTAGGCTTGAGATGAGCTGATTTGGTGGATTGGGTTGCTAATGCAGGCATTGTCTGAATACTCTTGATATATGATATTATAATGCTGCTCGATATGGTTGCTATTGCCAGGATATTCTCTATGACTGATATCATATACTGCTGCTCAATATGGCTGTTATTTCATTGCTGCTATTGAAGAGGGCCTAGATCAGGGAGGGGAGGGAACCCGTGGTCCCCCACTCCACATCTCTGTGAAGTAAGGGACAACGGGGCTCCACACCTACTCTAACAACTGTGGGGGTGGAGGAAACCGTCTCGAACTGTAGCTGTGGCAGTCGGAATGTGGATGGGAGTGGGGTGAAGTCTAGGGGTAAATCTGGGGAGTAGGGGGGAAGGGGAAGTGAGGTGGAATGGCTGATGAATGATGACCTGTACATATGGTCCGTGCAGAAGGCCGGTGTTATTGGGAGGTGTTTGGGCAGGTCATGCTCTCTAAATACTATTGGTTTGCGTGGGTTGGGTGTTGGGGGTGTGGGGATGTTGTCTGCGTGTGAGGGTGTTGGCTTTTTCCTGAAACATTAATAAGTTCTGTCAGCTAGTTTTACAAAATTTCTAGCTGTGGGATGTTCATTGTAATGTACTATCATTGGACAAATTTTGGGCAGATGAATGTACAGCACGCACGCGACTATTCTTTGACTAACACCTTCAGTTGTGGGAAGTAGGTCATCTAAAGATCCCCTGAGATTGTTCATATTTTATTACTCTAAATTCTATATAATCTGTATATTCTAATGTAAGATTGGTCAAATTTTCCGCTGATAGAAGTACAGAGAACATTCTTTGATCAACACCTCTATTCAGTAGTGGACCATCCATAATCACCTTTTGAGATATTTCCAATTTCATAGTTGTAACTGATGATCAAAGCCCTCCCAATGTATTTTTTTCTCGTAGTAAGGACAGTTGAAGTTTGTATTGTATATAAAAGAAACATTCATGCTTAAATGCTTTCATTTTATATATAAAGTTGTAATTATTTATAATCTGTGAATATGGAATATTTGATAAATTATACACTGCGTGACATTGAAAATGGAACACCAAGAAATAGTGGCCAGAAAATTATGCAAATTTCAGGGTAGACGCGCCTAACCGAGTTATGCAAATGATGTAAAATGCGCAGCTCTCGTGCGCACATGGGGTAAGATATAAGGGAAGGAACTTGCAGAAAGGACAGTATTCGTGTCGTTATTTCTTCAAGGAAAATCATTGTAGAAATTTTGTTCTTGTGTCAAAAGACACGTGTAATAACAGAGAATGCCAGGTCATCGTAAACGGAGGCAGTTCAAGCAGACAGACGCTTTTACGAGGGGCATGGTGATTGGACTGAAAAGGGCAGGTTGGTCCATACGTCAAATCGCAGCTGATACACACCTTGATGCGTCCACGGTGCACCGACTGTGGAGAAGATGGTTGGAACAAGGAAATGTGGCAATTTATAGGAATGCCGGTGCAACCAGAGTGACGTCAGCACGTGTGGATCGGCGTATACTTCGACAAGCAGTGGCGACCCCACAAGCCACTTGTACCGCCATCCTGCAACATGTGCAAGACACCCTAGATCATTCCATCTCGACCAGAACTATTTCCCGTCGAATGGTTGCTAATGGCTTGCACTCATGCCGTCCGCTAAGAAGACTGCCATTGACCCCACCGAATAGGCGCCAACGTTTGGAATGGTAAATAGTAGAATAATTCTTCCTGGAGTGAACTTATACGATAATAACAAGGCGAAGGAAGACGAGTATCTTTATTGGTGCATAAGAGCAAGCTTTCGGGCAAAAGCCCTTCGACTGGCAAGATATAACGACACTATGTCGTTATATCTTGCCAGTCGAAGGGATTTTGCCCGAAAGCTTGCTCTTATGCACCAATAAAGATACTCGTCTTCCTTCGCCTTGTTATTATCGTATAAGTTTGGAATGGTGCCGGGCTAGATCGACGTGGATGACGGAATGGCACAGGGTCGTGTTCTCAGATGAGTCGCGTTTCTGCTTGTCCAGTGATAGTCGCCGTGTACGCGTGTGGCGTCGACGTGGATAAAGGTCCAATCCGGCAGCAATTGTGGAACGCCCCACCGTGCGACAACGTGGAATCATGGTTTGGGGCGCAAATGCGTATGATTCCAGGTCACCTTTACTTCGTATTCAGGGCACTATGACGGCCCAACGATACGTTGATGATGTGCTGCGACCGGTGACACTCCCCTACCTTCAGGGGGTACCCAATGCCCTTTATCAGCAGGATAACGCCCGACCGCACACTGCTCGCATTAGCCAACAAGCTCTGCAAGATGTACAGATGCTTCCCTGGCCACCGTACTCTCCTGATCTCTCACCAATCGAGCACGTCTGGGACATCATTGGACGCCGTTTGCATGCCTTGCCACAGCCGCGTTCAGAAGACGAACTGTGGCAAATGGTTGAGAGGGAATGGAGAGCCATCCCTCAGGACGCCATCCGTACTCTGATTGACTCTCTACCTAGACGTGTTGCTGCGTGCATCGCCGTCCGCGGTGGTCCTACTTACTACTAAGCCGACGCCGTTCTCGCTCTCTGTATTATGACTATCATTTTGAAATAAAGATCACTTATTGTTCGTCCCTGTCTCTCTCTGTCTGCCGAGTTTCATCACTTTCTGGCCACTATTTCTTGGTGTTCCATTTTCAATGTCACGCAGTGTATAAACAGAGTATGATCAGGCTATTCTGAAGGCCTGAATTGCTTGAAGAAATTTGATATTAAAATTATTTTTTTTTTAATTTTCGCCTATAAATAGATTATTTACAAATTAATAAACATTTTTATAATAATTGTTTATTATAATGCTATATTTTAAGTAATTATTTCCTTTTTACAGAACAAAGTACAGAGACAATTGTTTTATCAATGGCCTCAGTTGTGGGCTATGCAACAACAACAAACCTTCTATTAAGATATTTTTACTTATATAGACTATAGCTTGAATCCAAGATGAGACAGTAAACAATAGTAGAAAATATCATTAAGTGTAAATAGGTATACAATCTTATAATGGAAAGACAATAACAACCATTGCGTGTATTCTAGTTGTTTTCATTTTAATTTCTAGCGTGCTTTTTCAGATTATTTATTGAATTGTAGAATTTAGTAAAATTATGTGAAATGGTATTTGAGTATATTTAAACTCGTTTCCTATTGGTGATTTATTGTACCATGTTTTTTCTCCAATAGAGAGAAGGGATTGTATATTAATATTTTGACAGAATATTATTAACAGATTATTAATTTTGATAGTTTGTATTTATCCATAAAATTATATTAATCGAGTGTTCAAAATAAATTGACTTGCTATTTTCTCACCGTTGCCTCTCCTTCTTATAATATTATATTGTATTATGATCCATATAGCATAATATATTAAACCTGCGATACCGCTGGAAGGGTTCACCACTGAGGAGCCAGGCCCTCCTATTAATTTTCCCATTACAGTAAGAGCAGTAGAAATTGCTTAATTTTTAAAAGAATCATATGCGCCTATAATAGTATCGAATTTTTATATTTTTCTACGGGACAGTATATACGTGACAGATATATATTCAATCCAATATTTTAAGGGATAAATCGACTACATATATAGTTACATCTTTCCTAAAAAAAGACTTGTTTACGATTAAAAAATAATCATGTTCTTTGGGTGAGACACATTCGCTATGCAATACCTCTTTTTTTAAAAGATCATATGAATTAAAAAAGTTAAAATGATAAACTTTTTAAAATTAATTATTTTAAAATAGTAAAAATAAGTAATGAATATATATAATGCTATAGAAATGTGGACTATAGATTATACAAGTATGAGATAATAGATGATTTCTGGCCACTTTATGTTATCGCAGGCGTCTGCTATATTTACTATGATCAGAAAGGTCGAGTTCATTTTGTTCAGTAAAAACTCTGCTATCTTTGTCAGGTCACAACTGCGAGATAGTCATTCTGTGTTGTACTAACTCAATAGTTTAATCACTTTGTAATAATAATTAAATTTTCTTTATCTATGTTTCATGAAATCTTTTAGAAAATCAAATTGTCAATAAAAAATATGATTTTGGTCAAAAACCTTTAGGTGTTTCAAAATTTATGTTTTTTTGTGTGGCTTTGGTATTAATTTGATCAAGCACTTCTACATATTTGAATACTACCCTATATAATTACTAACATTTATTGATACTTTTATATGAAATTTGGTGTATTGTGGGATATAAGGGTTAGCTTCTTTTATTATGTTATTGATGATGTGATACGAGTACAGTGTACTCCGCTTATAACAAAGTCGGTTATAGCGAAATTCCGCATATAGCGAATGAAATTGTCTGCACGAAAGAAAAGAAGGGCTTAAACCATTAAAAGAACTCTGGATATTGCGAAGTCGGATATAAAGAATTTTCGCTTATAACGAAGTGATTTGCATGTATAAATTTTTATTTTATCAAGTTTATAACGAAGTTTTCTCATTTACCATTATAATTGACTAATATATTATGCATAATATATATCAAATTACAACGTGTGAATGACACAAATTTAATGATACACAACAAATAAGTTAATAATATACAATTTTAAAATATGCAAACATATTATAAGTATTTTTTTTTACATTATTTAAACAAAATTAAATTGTTTAATAAACGCTTATATTTTATTAACGTTTACCATGGCAGGAGAACGAAAACAAACAAGAAACTCACTATCTCTGTCAGTCAAGCTGCAAATCCTAAGAGAGATTGAAGTGGAGAAGAAGAAAAAGACAGATGTTGCCCAGAAACATAATATCCCACAGTCGTCGCTCAGCACCATAATACCGTTAGAGATGGATTTCGATTCTTATGCTGACGCTGACAATGACGTCGTTACAAATGTCATGTTATCCGATGTAGAAATTGTCGAGAGCATTCTTCAAGAAAAAGAAGAAGAAGAAACGGACCAAGTTGATGAAGAAGTAGACCCAATTGTCCACATTCCGCATCCAAAAGAGGTCTTGGAGAGCATTCAAACTCTGCGATTGTTTCTTCAATGTCAGGATGAGTCCAAGTCTCTTCATAGGCATCTGTCAGACTTGGACAACATCGAAAAGAGTGTTCAGCACTTGTTACTGACTTCTAAATGTCAAAAGAAAATCACAAACTACTTCTCCAAAAACACCTGAAGAGGTTGTTATTGATCTTTGTGTTGCTCTTTTGAGTTGAATAGTAAATGAAATTATTGGTACAAAACTTTTTTTTTTTCCAACTGCGGATATAACAAACTTCGGATATAACAAAGTGATTGTCATGGATAATGCGACTTCGTTATAAGCGGAGTACACTGTATATGCTCCTGGTGTTTTCTCCATATTTAGTTTTGAAATAATATATTTTATTGTTTATATATATGTATCAATCTATACATTATCATTTTATATGGAAAGAATATATTAATATAGAAATGTCTCAAAATAAATTATATTGTCTAGATTTAAATCATTGCTAAAATATTTTTGCCGGTTCTCAAATTCTCCTATATGTTTTGAATCGCACATATCAATCACTTCATTTCAAATCATTTGCTGTCCTTTGTGTTTTAAAAAATTGATATTTTGTACATAATTCTCTTCAATGAATGCTCTCCAACTTTAACTTGTATTTAGTGGTGATTTATAAAAATTTATTTCCGATTCTAAATTTTACCTGAAATCATTCTTTGCTGATAAAATAGATTTCGAATATCGTAAGAAGTTTACTTGCTTATATATTTAACATTTCTTCCTATATATAACATTAATTCACGTTTTAATTTAAATTTTCAAATTCATCTATTGTATATTTTCAATATGTTATTATATGAGGAATTTGTTTTTGTTTTCAATATTTCAGACAACAACTAGTACATTTTATACACCATCAATTTTTATTTGGTATAATCTTTTGATAATTTTGTTTGGGAATATTTTTTCCATTAGAAGTTTTCATTTTTTAAAAGTATTGAATGATATTGGAATATTTTCTGAAGATTTAAAATTTAGCAATTAATATAATTGCTTGATATAATATTTTCTAATGATAATTTTGAATGAAAAAACCCTGAAATATAAAGCGATAAGGGAATAATGGCAATTTGTAGCCTGTTGAAGTTGTTTCAAAATTAGAGATAGCTTACTTTTTAAATCTCTTGAAAATCTTGCAGATTTTAAAGCATCCCATTTTCGTTAGCTTTCGTTTGCTTGATTAGTATCTGCTATTTATCACAAAAACTCCTTAGAAACCTTTTTAACTATTATAAATAATTAATTCTCTCATATATATTTTTATAAAAAATAAAAAAGGCATATCCTGACCAGGAGCACATGTGCTTTTCAGAAGGCAGAGCGCCATCTGGTGGAACAGAAATCAACTATTCATTGATTTAACCTGTTCCCTTATATTTGACCAACCCAATTTCTTGACAAATCAAGAAAAGCCATCCACGAACGAGTTTCGCGCTGTTGACGCTCGGCAGCGTGGAGTAGGCTGTACCACTGCGACCAAAACGATTTTCGATCCCAGTGGCTTCCTGAAAAACCAAGATTTTTTCTATTGTTTTTCATGTGTTAAGCGTATTTACGCAAGTTTGGTCTTAAATACCCATTTCTTGGTTTTTAAGGAAGCCACTGGGACAAAAAATCTTTTTGGTCGCAGTGGTACAGCCTACTCCACGCTGACGAGCGCCAACAGTGCGAAACGCGTTCGTGGATGGCTTTTCTTGATTTATCAAGAAATTGGGTTGGCCAAATATCAGGGAACAGGTTAAATCAATGAATAGTTGATATCTGTTCCACCAGATGGCGCTCTGCCTTCTGAAAAGCACATGTGCTTCTGGTCAGGATATGTCTTTTTTATTTTTAATATCAAAACCTACCCTTTTTATTATTTATTTTTTCTATTGGTTTTTCATATATATTTATATATATTATTTAAAAATGCCTATTTTGGATCATAAAGTTTTATTTCCGATATTTCGTGTGGCAACTCGCCAAACTTCTTCGGGGAATATATGAAAAATAATGAAATGAAATAATAAAAATATATATTCATAGAATAACAGAGTATAAAGTCTCTCTCTTATATATGCCTGAAAATATCTGAAAAACATAAAACTCTTTTCATGTATACTAATCATGATATTGTAACGTTTAAAATTAGGCAAGACATACTTCAGAATTACCAGGTAATTCATTCAATGTAAAACCAAATTAAAATTAATAAAAAAGCAGAAAGGCAATGAGAAAATTTTACAGCGTATCAAAATGCAAATATCAAAATTTAAAATTTTTTCATAGAATATTAAATAATCATTGGGTAATTTATTGGGTTGGTTAACTTGAAAGAGTATAAATTTTCGAATTAGAGCGTTCTGGAAAGTTTACAACTTATCATGGGAAATAATGACATTTGTTTAAGAAGGTAGTAAGTGGATACCCTTTTCCTCCTGGACTGTAAATGTCAATGAAGTCCACTCGAAGCAGAACAGCTTGAAAGACTTGGCTGGTATGAGCATTTGTTTCCTCCCTCAGACATCGGTGGTACTTCTCTAGCTGCGTCGGACTTCTTATTTGGCTAATGAAGTAGGCAGTGATGTGACCTGTTGCAACCTCAAATGCCAGAGGTTTTCTTTCTCCAGCATGCTGCCATTCGACATCTAGGATGTGAGTAGGCGATGTAAAGTTCCCACTGTCTTTTAGCCTTCAGTTGGCTCCCTTTTACTCTAATGTCTTTTTCGTAAAACCCATGCTCATGGTTTATGTCCCTTATCCTTGTTGTGGAAACGACCATGACCATGTTAGATGCGTCGGCCTTGATGTCTATCCAGGCGCTGAAGTCTTCAAACATGACTGTCCCTAATCTGAACCCTTCTTCGCCCCATTGTATGGGGTTATCTTCCTAATAGATTATCCACCTAATCTTTCAATATCTGCGAGTCGTTAAAATGGTTGGCAGCCCCTAGACTCCTCATGGCGGAGCCTAAATTTGTGACAGAATCACTAAATTCTTAAACGGAGTGGAGGTTTTTATTTAGTTAACGGCGTTTTCTTGTCATCCTCGACAAGTGTCTGGAGGATGTACTCTGGGTGCCCATAATGCTGTTCCAAACATGCATCACTGCATATAGAATGAATAATGCAAACATGAGGAAAGATGCATTATCAGATGATTTTTATATGATGGCTGCATTTAAAAAAAGACATATCAACCAGTTAAGGGAAACCAAATGCCAGAAAAAACCGTTACATTTACTCCAGATATAAACAAGAAAACTACTGAACTTCAAGCCAATCTGGATTCAAATGGAAGGACTCTATTGTAAAGATCATTCCAAAATCTGATAAAATAAACTATGAAATAAGCAAAAGCTACAGATCAATATCATTGACGTCAAATATTTCTAAAATAATTGAAAACATAATTAAAAACAAAATCAATAAATATTATGAAGAGAACAATCTAATGAGTGCAAGGCAACACGGATTTACTAAACATAAATCAACGAACAGTGCAATGGAAGATATAATGGAAACCATATTGAAACACAGGCAAGGTAAACTGAATTCTTTGATTACAGTGGATATAGCAGGCGTATTCGACAACGCATAGTGGCCAGTAATTATTAGAAGACTCGATTTAGATAACATTCCCTCCAAATTAATAAGAATTATACAATCTTTTTATTTTTTTTTTTATTCAAGCAGTGAAAGAAGGGCAAATTTCTCAAATGAAAATACAAATGTTACAAAAAATCTGACAAAAGGATGCCCTCAAGGCGGTCCATTATCCCCAAAATTATGGAATATTTTTTAATCGACTTGCTGAAGAGTTTCAAACATCCGAACGCAGAAATAATTTGCTATGCAGACGGCCTTCCTATCATTTTCTGGAGCCAGTCTGTCGATGATCTCAAAATATTAGGTGAATATATTCTATGCTATGTGATTCAATGGTGTAAAAGGAATAAATTATCAATAAGCCCAGAGAAAACGAATTTACTTTACTTGCATAATAAACCTAAGGTTCCAATTGAAATAGCGAATATTATTTAAACCCAGTAGGTCAAGTTAAGATATTTGGCATAAAATTCTCAAATCATAGAATAAAAAAGATCAATTTTATCTCACATATCAACGACATTTTGTACAGGATCGTAAAAATGAAAGATTTTCTGTTTTCATTTAGTGAAAAATGTGGGAAATAAATACTAAAAAAAAAAATATTAATTTTGTATAAAACAATTATCAGACCAGTTCTTATGTATGGTTCAGAAATATGGTATACATTTATAAATAGTCGATGTAAAGAAAAACTAAATTCTATTCAATATCAAATTCTTCTTTGGGCGATTAGAGCCTACAAAACTTAATCTTCCAACTTTGTCCATATTCTTGCGAATATCTCCCTTCTCACAGATTATATTGAATCTAAAAAATTGAATAGGACTTGGCTCAACTTTCGATAGAGGTTCAAAATGATTTTAGACCACATGCTCCAAGTATAATAAGATCATTTTTAAGTACAAAAATGGATGAATTATTTCTAAAAAACAAATGAAACATTCCAAAGCTTTTTCCCGTTTGGAATTCCAACATTTTTCCGTTCCAATTTTTATAATACCCAGTTTACATCGAACCATGAAAATTTAAGGGATTTTTATCAAAATTTGGAGCGGTTAAGGACTCAAGCTGTCATTGTGGCAACGAATTCCTGGAATCGAGACACCCACTGCTGGAATGCTCACTCTTCTTTATCGCTAGACAACAGACAGTAAATAATGATGTAGATCTATGTCAATTTGTAAATAGCAGAGAGAATTATCATAGGTTTAACTATATTTCTGTAAATATATTTATAATTATATTTCTAAGCTGAAAGGTTCAGGTTCCTAATATATATTATTTTTTCTCTTTTTTATTTTAAATTATTTTACTTGTATAATATGTTTATAACTGTTTCTGTTTAAAAAATGTAAATCGACGCAATTATCCCTAGCCGAGATATCGCGCTTTGTGTGTTGAAATAAATAGAAATAAACTGGATTCAATAATATAATCTTGGAGCTAATAGGCATTATCAAACAGCAGGTACTGGCGACGATGACGAGTCAACCCTACGAAACAGCTCCAGAAGAATTCCGCCCAAAACAGGAGTCTCAACTTTGCAGGTCTTCACGGCAACACAAGCTTCCAGTCTACTTGAGTTACTATGTTGTAAATAAAATATCAGAGACCAAAATCCTATAAGTTCCCATTAAATGTGAGAGAACTGTTTCAACAAAATATATTTAGAAACGCTGCTTTTCATCATACGCTTTGTTAGAAACTATAATGTTTACTCAACTTCAATTATTGTTTTGTATTCAATAAATAATCACTATGTTTCAAAAATAAACTATTCATTATTTCTATCAACTCACAACACCACCAGTACGCACCACAAGGTCTAACTACCACCAAAGAGTACAACAGGGATATCTTGTCGCATGCGTGATGCTCTGCGGTGCAAGAGATCGGAGTTGTAATCAACAAGCAATTGGGGCCTCCATTTTTCGCACTCGATTAAGACATTTTTGGTGAAAACAAGACTCTTGTGATATGGCTCCATGCGACTTATGGCTGTACCCCAAACTAAAGAGGTCATTGAAAGGAGAGCGATATCAGACAAGAGAGGACATTGTGACAGCAATGAAAGCCGAGCTAAACACCATTACGAAAGAGGCTTTCTCGGAATGTTTACAACATTGGTGGCACCGCTAGAAGAAGTGTGTGGAGTCCCAAGGAGGCTATTTTGAGGGTGATTAGGTTTAAGAAGCTCCAGGTATACCTTTTTTTTTTTTCGCCCGAAGGATGTACGCTTTTCTAAAATATTTCGTATAATAGTAAAGTTTTTAATCTTAATTTCCTTTTCACACCTCTGATATTTTAATTAAATAAATGGCACCATTTATATCAGGTTATTCTACTAAAAATTCCAAATTAATGATGGAACAAGAGCAAAATGATAATAGTCATATTATCCCCTAGATGGTTTTTCTTTTTCCAACTCTTCCAGTCTACCTTTGAAGATTTGTTGAGCACTGATTTAAAAAAAAATGCTGTTTGTAATCATTATATTGACAGTTTTATTTGTTCATTGTGAAATTGTGTAAAAATGATCAAGAATATTTTGCCAATCATTTTATTAAAGAATTTTGATTACAATTCAATGAGGTAATGCGCTAGAATTTTGGATTATTAGTTCTATGCTTCTCATCCAAGCATAGAGGTGCGCAAACACCACATCCACGAATCGAGAAGGAGGTGCCATGAGTGGGAAGTAGCCTGGGCATTAGACGTTGCTGGTGGTGAAGGCTTCAGGGAAAAGGTGCGACAAATGGCGGAGTCTATCGGGAGGAAGGGTTCAGGATGATAGGTGAAGTGGTCAGTGGTTGCTATAAGGCAGGCGATGGTGCAGATACTGCAGATGGTCAGTGTCCTAAAAATATAATTTATCGAATCATCCCAGCTGTTTATGACAATAGGAGAAAATGCTCTAATTATAGAATGATAGCAAATAATGAACGCCTTAATAAATTAAAAACATTTGAAATCAAAGACTAGGGCAAGTTATAAAGACAATGGTGGAGCTAGAGGCAGCTATTCCTCATAAAAATGTACTTCAACTATAATTTATGAAAGAAAAAAAAAGAAGTTGGAGAACTCACCAGAACTGAATGTGGTTGACATTCCAAGAAGCTGTGATGCGAGTGACTTGTGCCCCGTTCAACAACATCGCAGCTCTTAGCTTGTCGACCAGCAGGCGTTGCAGTTCTTGGTGAACTGGACAATAGAAACCGCAGTTCGTTTCACCCCAGCCCAACAGAAGCGGCAGTTATTGGTGCCCCGTCCAACAAAAGCCGACTTCTGATGCCTTGAAGAAAGGAAGTGAAAAATTGCAGTGCCTTGATTAACAGAAGCCATAGTTCTTGGCACCGCTATCAATAGAAAATCCACAGTTTTAGGTGTACAGATTAAGAGAGAACAGGTCTTGGTCTCCGAACAATAGAAAGGCAGATTTTAGCTCTTCGATCAATAGAAAGAAAATTTTGGTGCCCATATCAACAGGAATCTCAGTTATTCAGGTTCGAACATCAGGCAGTCGACGTTTCATGGCCTCGTCCAGTAGATGTGCCGCAGGTTTGATATCACCACCAGCAGAGGTCTTAGATAATAGTGTTTCTAGTGAGAGAAACACAGATCTTGATGCTCCAAGCATAAAAATGCTTCAATGGGAAGCTGTGCCAGGAAGGGCTGCCCCATATTTTTGAAATCTAAATAAACAACAAAAATACCGTAAATTTATAAATACTTTAAATTTTCATATAAGGTAGTAGTTTAATATAAATTTAATGGTTAGTTGTAAAAATATACCTTTATGAGGATCTATGTATGTATATGTGTAGTATGTAATTGTGAAAAAATTACAATTAATATTACACATGTGTTATCGCAAACCTTTTCAATTCATTAATAAATACTAGAGAGTGTGTAAATATTATGTAAGTGTCTAGTGCAGTAAGATATTTATAAACTTTTATAAAATATCAAAACACCTTACGCAATATGTTTCTTTATTATAAAAAATCTTTTATAAAAGCAAATCGCAATTTTTGTATAACTGAATATCTATACACTTCACTAGATAGCTAGAGTGGAAGTCAATAAAAAGGCACTTACTTCTCTGAAGAACGATGTCATCAATTGTCTCCATTGAGGGAGTTGGAGGAGTGGGGGTATGTTGATGTAGGTGCCCATGTTTGCGAGGATATTGTTGGTGGATGTATGGAGGTATGAGTGGGACTATTGATTACTTAAAAAGTCTATTAATGGAATATTTCTTCACTGGTTGATTAGTTGTAAAATTGAAAGTTATTTATATGGGAAATCGTTGGTATATTTCTTCATGTAATTTGGATGAAATCATTTCGTTTATGAGAAGGAAGAGGACAATGGGGGAAATATTTTTATTGTTTGTTTGGAGATATTTAAATTTTAGAATAATGATGATATAAGTTGAAAATAAATGTTTTTCGATAAAATTTTACAATATCAATTTTTGAGGCAAGTTTATGAAATGACAAAAATGTTATTATTCATTTTACCATTTTTGGATTTGATATAAGATGAAATGTGATAAAATCAATCATCATTGCTGCTATTTCCTGGAAATTATCTATGAATTATCTTATATTTCTGCTCAATCTGGTTGCTATTTCATTGCTGATATGGAAGAGGGCCTAGATCAGGGAGGGGAGGGAGCCCGTGGTCCCCCACTCCACATCTCTGTGAAATAAGGGACAACGGGGCTCCACACCTACGCTAAAAACTGTGGGAGTGGAGGAAACCGTCTCGAAATGTAACTGTGGCAGTCGGAATGTGGATGGTAGTGGGGTGAAATCTAGAGGTAAATCTGGGGAGTAGGGGGGAAGGGGAAGTGAGGTGGAATGGCTGATGAATGAAGACCTGTACATTTGGTCTGTGCAAAAGGCCGGTGTTATTGGGAGGTGTTTGGGCAGGTCATAGGCTCTAAAAACTATTTGTTTGCGTGGGTTGGGTGTTTGGGGTGTGGGGATGTTGTCTGCGTGTGCGGGTGTTGGCTTTTTCCTGAAACATTAATAAGTTCTGTCAGCTTGTTTCACAAAATTTCCAGCTGAGGGATGTCTATTCTAATGCAAGATCGGCCACATTTTCAGCTGATAGAAATACAGAGACATTCTTTGATCAACACCTTCAGTTGTGGACCATCCATAAATACCGTTTGAGATATTTCCAATTTAATAGTTGTGATTATTTATAATCTGTGAAGAGGTGGAATATTTTTAAAGTTATGAAAACAGAATCTGATGAGGTTTTTTTGAATGCCTGGATTGCTTGAGGAATGATTTGATATTCAAATGATATTTTATATGTTCAGTTTTATATCGATTATATTAACAAATTGATAAACATTTTTATAATAATTGTTTACTATAATGCTATTCTTTCGAGTAATTAATCCTCATTTACAGAAAGAAGTACAGACACAATTGTTTAACCAATCACATCAGTTGTGGGATAATGCAACAATGTAGCAGCTGGGAATAACTGTTGTAGTTATTATAATCTAAAGTATAGAATAAATATTAATTTCTCTTTAATTGAATATGGAAAAACTCAATTAATCTGAATTATAAAAAAGAGTAAAAATGTTTTGAATAGGAATAATACTTAATATGTGCTAACTTGATATAGTTTTGCATGGCTGAAAAAATAAATAATTTACATGTGTTAAATGAAAAGGTTTTCTTTTAACCAACGGTTGTGAATGAATTCTGATTACTGGATCCTGATAACACTTACAACAACAACAACAGAACCTTCTATTAAGACATTTTTACTTATATAGACTATAGCTTGAATCCAAGATGAGACAGTGTACAATGGTAGAAAGTATCATTGAGTATAAATATGTATACAGTCTTATAATGGGAAGACAATAACAACTATTGTGTGTCTTCTAGTTATTTTCATTTTATACTCTAGTGATATTCTCAGCTTATCTATTGAATTGTAGAATTTAGTGAAATTATGTAAAATGGTATTTGATTATATTAAAACTAGTGTCCTATTGGTGATTTATTGTATCGTATTTTCTCTACTGTAGAGAGAAAGGCTTGTATATTAATATTTTAACAGAATATTATTAACCGATTTTTAGTTTTGATAGTTTGTATTTATCCATAAAATTATATTAATGCAGTGTTCAAAATAAATTGACTTGCTATTTTCTCACCGTTGCCTCTCCTTCTTATAATATGATATTGTATTATGATCCATAGCATAGTATATTTAACCTGCGATACCGCTGGGAAGGTTCACCACTGATGAAACAGGCCTTCCCATTAATATTTCCATTACAGTAAGGGCAGTGGATATTGTTTAATTTTTAAAAGAATCATACGCGTCTATAATAGTTCCGAATTTTTATATTATTTTACGGGACAATATAAAGTAGATATTGTTTTTATTGAGATATTTATTCCAACCAATATTTGAAGGGATAAATCGACTACATATATAGTTCTATTTTTTCATAAAAACTTGTTTACGATTCAAACAGAACCACGTGGTTTGGGTGAGCCCCACTCGCTATGCAATATAAATTGAAAAAGTTAAAATGATCAACTTTTTAAAATTCTTTATTTATAAATATTGCTATATTTACTATGATCAGAGAGGTCGAGTCCTTTTGTCCAGTATAACCTCTGCTATCTTTGTCAAGTCACTATTGAGGTAGTTTTTCTGTGTTGTATTGGACTCAATAGTTTAATCATGCTTTGTAATAGTAATTAATTTTTCTTCATCTATGTTGTCTTAAATTCTATAAAAAATAAAATTGTCATTAAAAATATGATTTTGGTCGAAAAAATTCAAGTGTTTCTAAATTTCTTTTTTTTTGGGTGGTTTTGAAATTATTTTGATCAAACACTTCTACATTGGTTTCTTGAGAAATCAAGAAATGGGTATTTAAGGCCACTCCTGACCTTTTTAATTTTTATTGTTTCTATTATTTTTTCACATGTTAAGCTTATTTACGCAAGTTTGGCCTTAAATACCATTTTTTTTGTTTCTCAAGAAGCCTCTGAGAACAAAAAGACTTTTGGACGCAGTGGTACAGCCTACTCCACGACGACGAGGACCAACAGCCCGAAACGCGTTCATAGTTGGATTTTATTGATTTATCAAGAAAATGTGTTGGCCAAATATATCAGGAAACAAAATAAATAAACGTTTAGTTGATTTCTGTTCTACTAGATGGCGCTCTGCTATCTGAAAAGCACATGTGATCCTGGTCAGGATATGCCTTCTTTGTTTTTAATATCAACACCTGACTTCTATTATTTTTCACAGTTT
Organism: Cordylochernes scorpioides; assembly: GCA_030710605.1. Lineage (NCBI taxonomy): Eukaryota > Metazoa > Arthropoda > Arachnida > Pseudoscorpiones > Chernetidae > Cordylochernes > Cordylochernes scorpioides. The sequence continues at coordinate 194,122,137 of CP092864.1, forward strand.
ATTAATTCACGTTTAAAATTTATTTTTTCATATTCTTTGATTATATATTTTCAAAATGTTGCTATATAAGGAAATTTTTAAATTATCAATATTTCTGACAAGAACTAGTACATTTTATACACCATCAATTTTTATTTTGTATAATCTTCAGATAATTTTTATGTTTGGGAATATTTTTCTTTATTACAAATTTTCAATTAAAACATTGATTGATGATATATTGGAATATTTTCTGAGAAGATATAAATTTAGTAATTAATATAATTTCTTGATGTAATATTCTAGTAATTATATTGAATAAAGGATCGTTGAAATATAAAGCCATGATGGAATACATGGCAATTTATAGCCTGATGAAGATGTTTTGGAATGACCGAGATCTTACTTTTTAAATCTCTTAAAAATCTTGCAGAAGGTAAAACATCCCATTTTCGTTAGCTTTAGTTCGCCTGATTAGTATTTGCTATTGATTCACTTGGAAAACAAAGACTCCTTAGAAACCTTTTAACTATTAAAACTAATTTATTCGATATATATAGAGTGACAGAGTATAAAGTCATATTTATATATATATATGTAGTATATTTTGAGTTATATGGTTCACAACCTTCTTCTGATATTTATTATATAACCCCATATCTATATATTAAAATATGTATCGAACAATGGAAGTGACAATAAAACAAAGAAGAAAGAGGTAGACCAGAGACGACAAAGGCCAGACGAAAAACAACCTGGCGCCATAAAATGACGTGATTACAGTAGCCAATCAGGAATCGCCACATATGCGGGCGTCCAGAGTTATATAAAGAGCCCAGAAATGGGACAAAGGATTATTCAGGTAGTTGTTTTCAGAGCGACGCCGTGAGACGGTCGGCTAGGGCATCCGCGACAGTCTTCATCCGTGGTCTACCTCTTCCTCTTGAAGTTACCATCTAGACCTGCCTCTGTCTCTTGCTGTCCCAGTGCGGGAATCCCACATCACGCACCCACTACCACGACTGCCCAGCACATTCCACATCGGGTTTACTACAGACCCCGTTGAAGTCGACAGGATGACTGAGGACGGCAACCTGCAGAGGATGACAGAGGCCGAAGACGAGTACTTCGCGGATGCCCTCACCAACATGCAGCCCCACTGCGACGAACTAGTAAGCCGCCTAACAGACGCCATTCGGGGCCTAGCCATGCCTCGTGCGGAGGAAGCCCTCATTCCCCCTTTCGACGGATCCTACGCGGCAAACAACTTCATCCAACAGCTCGAGCGGACGAGCGAGGGACCGCAAGATGACGCCACGCTGCAAGCCCGGCTCCGCACACTGCTCAAAGGTGAGCCCCTCTCCCTCTATAACGAACTAAATCTGGCCTCTCTGACATACAGTCAGGCAAAACAAACTCTGATAGACCTCTACCCCGGAAAATCCGAGGTCACCTTCACCAAATTCTTAACGTTTAAATTAAATAATCAAATCCAATTAGGAGAATATTATCGTCAAAAAATAGCAATGGGACTACAACTGGGCCTAACCAACCCCATCATAGTAGAGGCATTAACGGAAGGCCTCCAGGCCAATGATCAGCGTCTCATGAGGGCCATAGCCCCTAAAACCCTTACCGAATGGTACACTACCATGAATAGAATAAAAGGTACAAATTCACTCCCTACTTCATCCGAACAATTTCAAGGTGTTACCAACACCAGTGCTTTTCACCGTAATACCGGAACCCCTTCTAGAGGAAGGAACTACAATCATTTTTCAACAGACAGTACCCCAAGATACCCTTCTAGTGCCAGGAAACCACCCTCACCATGCAAATACTGCCAAGGTGACCACTGGAACAATGAATGTTCCATGAACAGGCGACCCTACAGGCAGCAGGCCTATCACAACCAACCTACGGCGCACTATTTCCCACCTGAACAAAATGGCGCCCACAACCTTCCCGTGCCGGCCCCCAGGTCTTCTCGCACCCCACAAGGTAACGAAAACTCCAGTTTTCGCCCCTAAACTATCCAATATTCTATGTAAACCTAAAATTTTTAATAATTGTTATTGCCCATTCCTCTTAGACACAGGAGCCTCTATTAACATAATTAATTTAAATATTTTTAACCATCTTAGTGAAAACTTATCTAATCCTTTAAAATTATATCCATGCCATATATTAATCAATTCCATATCTACTCAAATAAATTCGATAGGATATACATTTTTGACCACTACCATAGGAAAAATTACAAAATCAATTAAATTTTATATAATAGATAATTTATTACCTTTTGGTATACTGTCATTAAATTCCATTAGTCAATTTTGTTTGACCTTAAATTTATATAATCATTCTATTTATCAATGTGATGCTCCTTTGTCTAAGAAATGGTACCATATAACCTATGTAACCCCATGTAATAATGGAGAGAGTAACCACAATTCGCCCAATATGGGTCATTTTAAAAACATGCCTAATTCACATTCTCCATTATTGCAAGGGGAAAATATCCATCCTATACCATGTCCCATTACTTTGAACAAGACCTCTACCAATTGTGACAAAAATGCACCCAGCCAAACTTTAGTTCATCTTCCCCATTTATATTTATTACCCCCACTATATCCCTCTGAACATCAATGTAAAATTTTTAATGATTCTTGTAATTTATGTGTTAGGACTGATATCCCTTTAACTTTTATGAATATTATTAAGAATTACTCAAATATTTTTTCTACTAACAAATATAACATCCCAAAATTGAAAATCCCCCCTATCAATATTAGGACAAATTCAGACAAAATAATTGCACTCAGACCGTATCGTACATCTCTTTCAGATCAACGTGAAATACAAGAACAAGTAGGGAAAATGCTAGAATATGATATTATAGAACCTTCTTTCTCCCCCTATTCATCCCCCGTTACTTTAGTTACCAAAAGAGATAAGACAAAACGATTTTGCGTAGACTACCGCCGCCTGAATGAAATAATTTTCCCCGATGTTCACCCCCTTCCGCTCATAGAGAATATCTTAGATAAATTAGCCAACGCCAAAATTTACTCCCGCGCCGATTTTTCATCAGCATACTGGTCCATCGAAATAAGTCCCCCTGATAGGAATTTATTATCTTTTGTCACGTTAGAGGGTCAGTATAATTTCAAAAGATTACCATACGGGATTAAAATAGGACCCCAGGTGTATGAGCGAGCAGTCAGTCAGATATTGCAAAGAAATAGGTTAGGTTTTATAGCACATTATTTCGACGATTTCATTATCTTTTCAAATTCCATAGAAGAACATTTAGATCACTTACAGCAATTTTTTGAGATGTGTAATAGGGAAAATTTTAGATTAAATTATATTAAGTGTGATTTCTTTAAAACTACAATAGAATTTTTAGGCTATACCATATCATCAGGCACATACACTCCATTAGTAAAGAATTTAGATGTAATTAATGCCATTAAGGTCCCCACTAGCGTTAAATCCCTCCAATCATTCTTAGGCTCCATCAATGTATATAATAAATTTATAAAAGATCACGCCCGCATTAGGAACCCCCTCAATAATCTACTTAAGAAAGGTACATCATGGCACTGGGATGCAAAATGTCAACATTCATTTGACACTCTAAAGGAATGTCTCACCACAAAACCGGTACTACACCTCTTTAAAGAAGGATTACCCTGTCAGCTATTCTGTGATGCCTCACTTCAGGGAATAGCTGGCATCCTAAAACAACAACATCCCGACGGCACTCTACACCCCGTGCAATATTACAGCAGAACACTCCGACCCCACGAGAAAAATTATACCATCACAGAGTTGGAATGCCTTGCTGTGATAGATAGTGTGGAAAAATTCCGCATCTATCTCGCAGGTGTAAGGTTCACAATTTTTACGGACCACCATGCATTACAATGGTTAAAAACCATAAAAAACCCAACAGGTAGACTTTTTAGGTGGAGCTTAAAGATGTCCGCATACGAATACGATATAAAATATATAAAAGGTAAAACGCAGTACGAGGCAGACCTACTGTCCCGCAATCCTTTATGTGGTTTTCTCACGACCACCCAAATAATAGAAAAGCAACCCCAATTACCTCCATCTACACTTATAAAAACGAATATAGATGGCCTCCATACAATCAAACGTAAAGGTATTGTCAAGATTATAGTTCCCCCTTCTTTACAACATACGCTAATTAATAAAGTACATTTAGAATATAACCATCCTGGTGTATCCCAAATGATTAGGCTCATCTCCACACAGTATACCTGGTGTGGAATGACCAAATCTATAGTTAAGTATAATAGGTCCTGCCCCACATGCCAACTTATAAAGAAACCGAAGGGTCCATTATATGGTAGATTAGAACGCCCCCCTATAGCTTTACAACCCTACGATATGTTATCTATAGACACTATTTCAGGTTTTTCTAAATACGGTAATTCTAAGTCATACCTACACGTAATTGTAGATCACCTAAGTCGGTATACATGGACCTTCCCCAGTAAGTCAACTAATATAATCACATACATTCAGTGTCTCAAAAAGGTATTGCAGTGTGGCCGCCCAAAACGCCTTCTTTCGGATCGAGCACCTGCTTTTACTTCCCCAAAGTTCAGGAGATTCTTAATAAAAAACGGGATACAGCCTCTACTAACCACTGCAAATAACCCTCAAGCTAACGGTTTATGCGAGCGTCTTAACGCGACACTCACCGGGAAGCTGAGGTTATTGAACTTAGAGAATCCAGGAACCTCCTGGACTAAGTTAATTAAGATAGTAACTAATAAATATAACGATACCCCCCATACGATAACTGGATTTCCCCCCGTATTTTTAATGTATAATATAATCCCCTCAGACTTAAATAATCACATAAACCCCTATCCCAATATAATAGAAAGTAGAAAACTAGCAATACAACGTACAAATGACAGACACGACAAAGAGAAACTTAAATATGATAACAAACATAAAAATCCACACTTTGATACAGGAGATTTAGTATTAGTAAAGACGTATCATCATCCAAATAGCGGTAAGTTAGTACCCTACTTTACAGGTCCATATAAAATTACTGAAATAATTTCTGATAATGTCGTACGTATAAATAGACCCAATAGGATTACAGGTAACGATAGCGATACTGTACATGTAAATAAATTACAATATTATAATGAAGAGGTCCTTTATATTTCACCACCCAAATTAGAATCCGTAAAAATAAATAGAATATTAGATCCTTTCCGACATATAGACCCCAACTTGTTTAGTCCAATAGAAAAAAGTATAGCTCATCGGTTTTCCGAACCTTTTAATCATTTGTCCCCCCAACTATTCGCATAAAATTAGCGAAAATATAGGTCCTGAAAGTCTCACAAAACCTATTCTCTTTATATGCCTCTACACCAACACCTTGGTTCTGAATTACTTAAGCACCGACCCTCCCTCATATATCCTGATCTATTGGTAAAAATATTCGCAATATTAACTCGATTAGAAGAACATTTGGTACACAGATGCCACAGACTGGCAAACAATCCATGTTACATAAATAGTTATCCTATTACCCGCCTATCAAAACAAAACACAACGCTCGCCACCGCGGTGTTCGGTTTTGCTTACACAAGGCTGCACGAGCTCGACTTTCTCGCGCCAATTTGGCGCCTGCCTGCCTACCTATTAAAACATACATTTTTATCTCACACTTTTATAGAATGTTCACATCAATTTTAATTCCCATCGCCACGACAATATTCCAATCTTCAACACTCCTGCCTACCAATCCTTCAATTATAGGACTTTTAGGTACGCTTAATACGAACATGCATTACATTACCGGCTCCCTCGTTAGGAAAAAAAAAAAAAAAAAAAAAAAAAAAAAAAAAAGACTAACTTTTCTTTTTCTCACATCTCAGTTATCCATGTGTAACGCATTGGAGAAAAGATCTGTTAAATTAATATTAATTGTTTTTCCCCAAACGTAACAAGCCGGCGTTTGGGTAGGCTCACCTAAAAATTTTGCAGACTAACCGCATAAAACGCTCTGCAATCTTTTTAAGCGCCTAAAACATGCACTACATACTACATGTACCTAGAAAGTCCCATCTTCCATGACATCATTTTAGGGATCAAGATCGCTCCCCGTCTGGTCTCACATAATATAATCGGGAAGATCTGGCAAAGACCAACTTCTCAGACCGGACCAAAGCGACATAGGGCACATTGCCTCCCCGTAGGCCAAACTAAAGACGTCAATAATCTTGTACACCCTCATTTATTAATTTTTACTTTATTTTAAACAACTTTTAAATTTTAATTCATTAATTTCAATATTACAAAAAAAAAAAAAATCATATTATATTTTAATTACTCGAATCGTATTTTCTAAACTTATTTGTGTGTTTACTTTAAATTTATCCTTCCTATGTACTCCTCTTATATATTTTTTGTAGTTTTATAATATTATATCAGTGTGTCACCACTACTCCCCTTTATCTTTATTTTTATTCTAGTAACTAATTTGTGCCCCAAATTATTTACCATTTAATAGGTTTGTTAACTTTTCTCTCATTTATTGTAAATAGACTTACAGTTTACCTAGTTTTGTGGTGTTGGACTTTGTTTTTTTTTTACTTACAGATGTGGATAAAACATTTCACTATTAATCGATAATATCATTTTTATATTAATGCCTTCAACTACCAACCAACCCTTTATATATTATTACCTTTAATATTTTTATTTTTAGACTTAGCATTTTACAACTTCAACTATTTTAGGCACCATTTTTAAAAAACCTACAACTAACAATATTTATAATATTTCTTAAACAGGTAAAACATTTATCATTTTTATTTTTCTTAATAGATTTTCAAAATGTTATTTTTTGACGCTTCCCTTACAACCTCTTAACTCTATCCCATGAACCTTTCCTCCCAACCTTTTACATCCATCAAGAGTTTATTGTTCGTCAGCCATTTTCTTTTTTTTTATTGATTAAACTAACTAGAAGACCCTTCCTCGCTGTACATTTCCCCACAGTGAGCTCAGGAGACCCTGTTAGATTTTTATTTTTTTTCCTCTCATCGTCCGGCTCATCATTTTTTCATTTTTCAACATTTCTTTTCATCACACAAGCCGGACACAATCAAAATGACAGCAATAAATCTCTTACATCCACCTCTCCTTTCCCACATCCTTCAAACCTCCAACTACCTTCCAAGGGATTCCAGTTTGCCGAACATTTTTGTTTTTTTTTCATTGATTAATCCGACTGGAACAATCCTTCCTCGTTATATCCATTCCCCATAATGAGTTCAGGATATCCAGCGCGATGTTTTTATTTTTTTTTTCTCATCGCCCGACTCATCATATCAATTCACCATTTTTTTCAACTTTTCATTTTTTTTTCTCATAATTCAACCGGGCACAATCATTATGGACAACAGGGATCCCTCTTACCCCTCTTACCTCTACCTCTCCCTCTTACCCCATCACTCTTCCCACTTCTTTTCACTATCTGAGCTAATGATGCAGGCGGAGTATCTTGGGCCTTCTGTTAATGAAAACAATGCCTCACTTAAACAAGTTCGCATTGCATTGCAGAATGCTTGGGATACAACTTTGCAGAAAAATGCTCAGATACCCGCTTTCCCTTTTTCAACCTTAGCGTCACATTATATGTTCAACCAATAAGCTAACTTTTTCTCCGCTCATGTTTTATGCAATAAGATATTTTTACTTGTACGAATCATTTTACCATATTTATCATTTTGTATTATATACTTTCCCTTAATCTTGTATCATTCATTTTGAACCTTTTTATTTTTATAACCTTGTTTTATATTTCATTGATACACCACCATTACAACATCTTTCTCTGTTTAACTTGTAACTTTTTAATAATTTTAACTAATTTGTATGCAAATTATTTCTTTTTTTTATATAATAGGTTTGTTAGGTTATCATTCATTACATGTCATTCCCCCAACCAAACCTTCATCACCGGGGGCACATTCTGTAGTATATTTTGAGTTATATGGTTCACAACCTTCTTCTGATATTTATTATATAACCCCATATCTATATATTAAAATATGTATCGAACAATGGAAGTGACAATAAAACAAAGAAGAAAGAGGTAGACCAGAGACGACAAAGGCCAGACGAAAAACAACCTGGCGCCATAAAATGACGTGATTACAGTAGCCAATCAGGAATCGCCACATATGCGGGCGTCCAGAGTTATATAAAGAGCCCAGAAATGGGACAAAGGATTATTCAGGTAGTTGTTTTCAGAGCGACGCCGTGAGACGGTCGGCTAGGGCATCCGCGACAGTCTTCATCCGTGGTCTACCTCTTCCTCTTGAAGTTACCATCTAGACCTGCCTCTGTCTCTTGCTGTCCCAGTGCGGGAATCCCACATCACGCACCCACTACCACGACTGCCCAGCACATTCCACATCGGGTTTACTACATATACCTAAATATATCTGAAAAAACATAATACTCTTTATTCATATATGTCATATTTTATATGTTATATGTTGTATATATAAAACAGCAAAACCATGTGTAACTACAAAATGGCGTCAATATAACGGATATATGAGAGAGAAAGGGGCGGTGAGCCGGGAAGGATAGTATAAACAAGAGAGACTTATAAACATATTGGTCGAGGCAGTCTCTGATTGGACGTCCTCCCCCTCTGACGTCACCATTATGATATAAGCTGGGTTGCACTGAGCCCAGAAGACAGGCAGCAGGAGGAGAGTAGTTAGGATGCCATGCTAACCGATTGACCAGAGCAGTCCCAGGGCATCCCCTTAGTCTCACCTTTCCTGGAAACCATCCCCTAAACCAAGGTAACCATGTTCCCATACGTGTGGTCTTCTCACGTCTTCAGGCTAGTGCGCCTCCACTTCCCGCCCATGACTGCATATTGGATGAGGAGCCCAATATGACATTGTCGGCCCCACTCATTTACAACATGTACTAAGTATAATATTTATTGGGTTGGCTAGTTTGAAAATGTACACATTTTCGAGACAAAGATCATACTATTTAAACATCTATTTTTATTTATTTTCTCATGTGTGTTCTATCAATTGGCAGCGAGATACTTGAACAATAAAAATCATTATTCTAATACCACAACCATATAACATTTACTCTCTAATTAACACACACACAGAGATAGCTAACATTAATTAACATAACACGAACAGAGTCTATTGACATTAATTTTTAATTTAGATAAAATAGGTAATGAGAATGTGCACCTTTAACCCTCCTTTCCCAATTATTATATGTAAATATACTTTTTGAAAAATTGAATTTCAATGTGTGTGCGTGAAAATTGGAATTTTAGGAGGTTTAAAAAAATTTAAAATAAAAGGATTGGAGCTTAAAATAACTCGCGGTGTCTTCGTTTTACAGGAGTCATGCGCTAATAAATCCTTATAAATATTACATTATTACATATAGACCTTTGTTCTTGTTTGGCCTCCTCTATTGCTTTAAGTTTAGAGTTTAACTGTCTATGATACTCACAACATACTTTAGCCACTTTCTGATTGTTTCTCTTCCCACACTTTACGTTATTGCTTCTTTAACAGTCTCTTTTCAGGTTAAATACAAATACAAACCTATTATAGAAAGAAGATTGTGAGACGAAGGGTTTCCTTTAGGTTTTTTATTTAGCCGAGCTTTGGAGCATTTCTGCCCTTCTACAGGAGTAAAAAGAAGAACGTTTGAGAGAATATATATATACATACGTTTATATTGAAAGAATCGCATTGAAAAAATATATTTGAAATAAAGGAAATATATTTTTGAAAATATAGGAGCATATATATACAAAATTGAAATTAATAGAAAATAAACTATGGAGGAAATTTGTACAAGAGCGACTATTATGAAAAGTGTTTGGAGGCAAAGCACTTTCTAATTAAAGATTATTGTCTTAAATAATCTTTAAGAACAAAAAGTATAATAATTGAACGATAGGAAATTATAGTAAATAATGATACAAAACTAAATGATATAAAAATAATTATACATGAAATTTGAAATAAGTTTTAGAAAATTTATCGTTAAGTCCACGGGAAAAGATGTAGCCAAAACAAATAGGTTTTTAACAGTGACACGTGAGCACCCGCCTCAAGCCGCGCTCCTCTCTCCTAACATTACTCCCCCTTTTGAAAAAGACTTGTCCTCAAGTCTGGTGATCTATATGGCTTCATTCTTGTCACATGTACTATTTGTCTCTTTTTCCTTTTTCCCTCTGCAATTTCGATGACTTCGTAGTTTACTGGTGATGTTTGTCGCAGTATTTGGTAAGGACCGATGTATCTTCTTTGTAGTTTGTCCGCTCTTCCTACTTTCCTTATTGGTGTCCAAATCAGTACCAGATCATTGATGGCATATTTAACTTCTCTGTGAGTTCTATCATATAACTGTTTGGATTTATTCTGTCTGGCTATTGTTTTAGAGGTGGATATTTCTTTTGCATCTTCTATTATTTCTAATAGGTTCGATACATATTCGTCATAGTCTTTGTGCTTAGAGAGCTCTGGCATATCAAAAGTCGAATCTAAGAAGGTCAATGGCTCTCGTCCGTGGATTAGGAAGTATGGTGAATAGCCGGTAGTATCCTGTATGGACGAGTTATAGGCGAAAGTTACGAATGGAAGTGTCTCGTCCCAATTCTGATGTCTCTCGTCGATATACATGGCCATCATATCAGCGAGTGTACGGTTCATTCTCTCCGTTTGGCCGTTAGTCTGGGGATGATAACTCGTCGTTTTCTTATGGAGCGTATTGCATATCTTTAGAACTTCTTTGAATAGTTTGCTCAAGAAGCAACTACCCCGATCAGATATAACTGTTTTGGGTGCGCCGTGTCGTAATACCACCTTTTGCAAGAAAAAGTCTGCAATTTCTTCCGTTTTAAGCATTGAGGGCCAGAAATATTTGCTCTTTAAACGATTGTAAGTTCTTTTAATGCCCATATGACCTGATGTTGGATGGTCGTACATATTTTCTAAGAGCTCTTTCTGTTTGTTTTTTGGGACTATCAACAACCAAGGATCGCCAGTCACAGAAGGATTTTTCTTGAATAATTTCTTTTTAAATTTGGTGAAGTTCTCTCCATAGCTGTTTGGATTCTGATTTACCAAATTATCGATCTTTTTTATATAAGAATCATAATCATGTTCCTCATAATTAATTGTGGAAATAATTCTTTCCGGGATAGGACATCGTGACAATCCATCTGCATCTAGATGAGTTTTTCCAGACTTGTATTTAATGGCAAAATCATATTCTTGTAGTTCTAGTGACCACCTCGCTAATCGCCCTGCAGGGTTTTTCATTTTTGCCATCCAGCACAGACTATGGTGATCGGTATATATAGTGAATTTTCTTCCGTAAAGATATGGTCTAAATTTTTTAATCGCCCATATGATAGCTAGGCATTCTTTCTCGGTTGTAGAGTAGTTGGTTTCTGCTTTCTGTAATGTCCTGCTTGCATAAGAAATTGGACGCTCTTTAGTGTTTTCGTTTAAATGAACAAGCACTGCTCCAAGTCCTTGGTCGCTTGCGTCTGTGTGGAGGCCTATAGGCTTATTTGGATCGTAATGCGTTAATACTTCAGGAGAGATGAGTTTGTTTTTCAATGAATTAAATGACAACTCTTGTTCTTTACCCCATGCAAACGAATGGCTTTTGCGGGTCAAAATCTGTAAAGGCAATGCAACTTTTGAAAATTCTCTTATAAATCTTCTATAGTATGAACAAAGTCCAAGAAAAGCTCGGACATCTTTGACGGTTCTGGGCGTTGGAAATTTTCTTATACTTATAATTTTTTTCTGGGTCTGGCGCGATTCCTTCATTTGAAACGACATGTCCCAAAATAAGAAGCTCGGTATATGCAAATCGGCATTTCGAAGCATTGAGTGTCAATCCTGCTGTTTTTAAACATTCTAAGATTGTCTTCAATCTGTTCAAATGGGAATGTAGATCTTCTGAGAATATGATGACGTCGTCGAGGTAACAGAGGCATATTTTCCACTTATGGGTTCTAAGAACAGTATTCATTAATCTCTCGAAAGTTGCTGGCCCGTTGCACAATCCAAAAGGTAGAACATTAAATTGATAAAGTCCATCAGGAGTGATAAAGGCTGTTTTTTCACGGTCCTGTTCTTCCACCTCTACTTGCTAGTAGCCTGAGCAAAGGTCAAGTGAAGTAAAGTACCTGGCGCCATGAAGGGAATCGAAGCAGTCATCTATGCGCGGTAGTGGATATTGGTCTTTTACTGTGACTGAGTTCAGATTTCTATAATCCACGCAAAATCTAAATGTTCCATTCTTTTTCTTCACTAGAATTATAGGGGATGCCCATGGACTTGAGGAATGTGAAATAATTCCATTTTTTAACATACTGTTTATTTGATCACTAATTATATTCCGTTCTTTTAAAGATACTCTGTAAGGATTTTTCCTGATGGGGATATCGCTCGTTGTTTTAATTTGGTGTTTAACGAGATGTGTTCTACCCTTATACTCATCCGGCGCAGTGAACATCTCGCCATATCCACTAAGGAGGGTCTAAACCTGGCTGCGTTCTTCCGGACATAACCCAGGATTTATATCAAAATCAGCTCTAATAGAGGCTACTCTTTGGTTCCCCGTCTGGTACAGTCTGTCTACCTCCGAAAGTATTCCTATCTTCGTGTTCCGGAAAAGTTTTACAGGTTTGTTCGTACCGTTTAAAATCCATATGGTCAAATATTTCTTCGTATTATTCAATAGGGATCTGGTTGTTATAAGATTATATTTGGTTGTCAGAGAAGGAATATTCTCAATTAGTATTTCTCTGCCTGTAATGCTAGTCTTACTATATCCTTTTACTAGGATTCTCCGCCAGGTGGCCAACGAGACAAGGCGCAAACAACATCGTCTCCGTGCTACACACAATTATTTCTCAGATAAGTAAATACTTTCTTTTCTTATTACTCCTTATCTATTTAATTTTGGAATTTATTTCTAACTTGTTGGATTACTTCAGATAGGTTCTGGTAAAACTGCTTAAAATGAAATTTTTATTTTTGGTAGCCATTATTTGCATAGTTATGAAGACAAAAGAAAGTAGTTTCATTGTTAGTTATTCAAATTTTAAGACGCAAATTCTCCCGGAAAAAATTCCTGATATGAAAGACCTTGCTTTTGTTGCAAAAACTAATCGAAGATCTATTATTCTTATGCTATTGATAATTTCAGGAATAGAGCAAAACCCTGGCCCTAGGTCAGTTAAACAAATGACAATGGAATCTTATAGAGAGAAAGATCTAGCTGAAATGATAGCAACTTTAACAACTAAAATAGACGATCTAGGTCAGAGATTGGAAACCCGACTATCTTCGCTGGAAAGCGGGATGAAGGAATTAAATAAACGTTTCCAACATATTGAGACATCCCTTGAGAAAACTGCTAAAGCAGTGAGTATTAACTCGGAGAGGATAGACAGTTTTGAAAGAAGACTAGATCTTTGCGAGATGAAGCAAAGAGAAAACAATTTGATATTCTACGGAATTGAGGGAAAGGAGTGCGAGGCTCCAACGGATACTCGCGCAATAATCATGAACCTGTTTTCTGAGAAAATGCAAATTCAAGAAAACATCACGATCCAGCAATGTCGCAGATTGACAAAAAAAGCAAACTCGCCGATTCTGATCGAAGTGCCGGAACACAACGAGCGTATTATGCTCTTTAAAAACATGTTTAGACTAAAAAACACCAGGATCTATTTGAATAAAGATTATTCGGTAAAGATTAGAGAACAACGGAAACTACTTATCACAAAAAGGAAAGAACTCATGGTAAAAGGTATTGCCACGAAACTACGGGATAACAGGCTCATAGTTGGTGGGATTGACTATTACGTTACAAATGGTAGAATAATGAGCCAAAGTGGCGACAATGCTTTATAGCCACTGACAAATCCACAATCCTCTGTAAATAAAAATACTTTTGGGCAAACTACTGTAAATAGACAATCTTGTTTTTCGTTCAAAGACGACACACAAGTGCTGTGTTGGAATGTTAATGGTTTGGAAAGGATGTTGCTGCAATTCGACCTATTCACACATTTAGAAAAGTGCAGTATTTTTGCACTCACAGAAACATGGAAGGATCAACATCTGAAGATTAAACCAACAGGATTTCATCTGTATGAATCACTTGCTCAGAGAGACCACAAGAAGGGTAGATCATCGGGGGGAATTATTGTTGGGATTCGAGAAGCTATAAAAGACAAGATTGAAAGGACTGAAATTGAAAAACAATGGATTATGATCTGTCTGAGGTTGGACGGTGAAATGCGAGTGTGTCTGATCTTTGCTTACTTGCCACCAAACGAACACTATTTGACCAACTGCAAAAATTTACTCGACCAAATAGAAGGGAAAATAGTTGAAGGATATGAAGTTTTACTGGCTGGTGACTTGAATACACGAACGGGTGCATTGGGAATTCTTCATAATACATTACATCTTCCTTGCTACTTAACTACTAGACGCACTTCTAAAGATCCTGTAATATCTACGCATTCAGAACAATTCATAGATAGATTGGATAATAATACTCTTACAATTTTGAACGGCAGAACAAGGGGTGACAGAAGTGGTAACTACACATATATATCAGCACGGGGATCCTCGGTGGTAGATTACTGTATTGTCTCCCATGGGCTGTTAGGTTACGTACATGACCTATACATCGAGGGATTACCACACTCAGATCACTTACCTCTAATTATAAAAATGGATATGAGTTGGGGACCGAAACAAGTGATGAACCCGACTTCACGGGTTAAGAAAAAATATATTTGGTTTCCCGAAAGAGCAACGCTATTTGTAGAGGACTTAGGAGGAGCTTATGGATTTTGGAATAACTCGATTGAGAATATAATGAACAACATGGTTAATCAGATTAAAAGCGCAATGGTACAAAATGGTATGCAAATTGAAACAAAAGCGAATAACTTACTGTCGAAGCCTTGGTTTGATCATGAGTGTTACATAGCGAAAAAGATTATGAAAGCAACTCTGACCAAATATATTAAATCTAATAGGGATCTAGATCGTTTGGAATATGTTAAAACAAGGAACAAATATACATCGATTTTGAACAATAAAAAGAAAAAATATTTTTGTGAAATACAAGAAAAATTAAATAATACATACGATTCAAGTGAATTCTGGAAAACAATAGCTCGCTTCAGAAAAAGAAACTATACACAGGGGAATATCTCAATATCAGACTGGCAGCAATTTTACAATAAACTCCTGGATACAGAATCAATACCAGATTACGAACCCGTTACTATGACTTTCCTAAATACAGATAATGAGCTAACTAAATGCATAACTCTTAATGAAATAAGCAAAGAAATTTCTCGAATAAGGCATGGCAAGGCGACTGGTTTTGATGACATAATGAATGAAGCAATAAAGGCCCTCCCAAAATATTATCTAATTTCCTTAAAGGATATATTTAATAGAATTTTGAGAACGTCTGAATTTCCGACAACATGGTTGAAATCAGTTATTCAACCAATTTTTAAGAATGGTGATCCAGACGACCCCTCTAATTATCGAGGCATTGCGCTCTTAAGCAATATAGCAAAATTATTTACATCAATACTCAAATCTCGTCTAGGCAGTTGGATCGAAAGGAGAAATATAGTTCCTGAGAACCAGGCGGGATTCAGGGCTGCCCACTCTTGTCAAGACCATATATTCACTCTATTATCCCTGATTCAAATGACTCTAAGCCGAAAGAGAAGAAAATGCTACATGTTCTTCGTGGATTTAAAAAAAGCCTTCGACACAGTGCCCCACTCATTATTATGGAGAAAACTGGTAGATGCAGGTCTCAACCACCGTTTTGTTAACTTAACTAAAGATTATTACACAAATATGACAGCGGTAGTGCGATGGAATAATTCATTCACTGCGCCAATAAAGGTGCGTTCGGGAGTTTTACAAGGGGAGCCGATGTCACCTTATTTATTTATACTTTTTATAAATGATTTAATCGGTCTCTACAATAATTCAGATTTACCGGGAATATATCTCCCAAATTATGGATATGTTCATATTCTACTATACGCAGATGATATTGTCTTGATTGGAGAATCCAAAAATAACCTTCAAATAAAAATCAATATGCTAAGAAAATATTTTGAAACAAATTTATTAACCCTGAATGAAAATAAGTCAAAAATTGTAGTTTTCAGAAACGGCGGTCGATTAGCACAAAATGACAAATGGTTCTGGGGTGAGAGGCAACTGTCTGTTACTACGAAATATCTATACTTGGGATATCCGCTTACAAGTGCAAATTCACTAAACAAGGTAGCGTCACACTACAAGGGCAAAGCCCTGGCAGCAATTGGCGCTGTGTGGCAGGTTCTGACAAAATCCAAGATGAACTCTCTAAATGCGGCAATGAGATTACTTGATTCGACGGTCTTACCTCACATGCTATACGCCGCACCCTGCTGGGCACTCAACCAAGTAAAGGTAGTTGATCAGGTTCAGAATATTTTCTTAAGACGCTACCTAAATTTACCAAAGTATACTCCGGGCTTTATGCTAAGAATGGAGTGTGGACGAGTATCACAGGAAGTTATCATTATTAAACAGGTCCTGAGATTTTGGGTGAGGATTATGAAAATGGAAGAGAGTAGGTTGCCCCGGGCATGTTTGTCACACCTCTGGACATTACACAGCAATCAAAGGGCTGGTTTAACCTTTGTCGAAAACCTGTCAACCATTTTAGACTCAAACGGTTTTTCGTTCCTGAAGGGTTGTCCGGATTACGCTGCAATAATGACTGAAATCCCTGGTATTATTCGAATAGCAACCGAACAAAGCATCCAAAACGACATGGCGAAAATCCTAAATACTTCACATTACAGTCACTTCAAATACCTAAAAAATTCAATAACAGCAGAACGATATTTATTCACAACTATTCCTCTAGCAATTAAAATATTTTTTGCACAACTGAGACTCCTTTGGACGATCTTCCCAGAAAATCGTTCAAATCGCTGGAAAATTGATTTGACTCTAACTTGCGATCTGTGTAAAAACAGAATCCAAGACGAAATTATGCATATAATATTTGGATGCTCTTGCTTAGAGAAACAGAGGAAAGAAATTTTGGGTGACTTACCCTGGTCTCAACCTGACTGCCAACAAATTTGCAGCTGGATGAACACACTGATGGTTGATCAGGGTCTCTCCCTCGGTTTATATAAATTCTACAAGGCCGCAGTCAATGTCCGTTGGAGAACAATGGAAGCGCCGAATGTCGTGGTTGGCATGGAGGAAGAAAACGAAGATTGAATGCGGCTGATTCAACACTAGCCCTCTTAATGATATCCTAACCTTGACATATTTTAAACATTGGTACTTTAATTTAAATTTTTAATCATGTATGGTTCCTTTTGCTCTGTATGTTTATTTTTTGTATATATGGTTATATTTATTTTATTTTTTTTCTTTCTTCTCGCTTTTCTTTTTCCTTATTACTTCCTGTTTTCTAGTTTTTACTTTCGAAATATCTTCCTTTGCTAAATCCTGTAGAGGGGAATCATGTATAGGGCTGGATGCCCCAATAAAAAGGCTTGTGTGTTTGTGTATATCCTTTTACTAAACATAAACAATTTTCAGGAATGATTTTATCCTCAGCTATATGAGCATATCTTGAATTTGATTCATTTTGGTCAAATATATTTGGGGATTCCACCCACAAAGTATTATTTTGACAATTTATTAGTGCTTTATTTTGACTTAAAAAGTCATCTCCAAGGATTATTACAGGGTTGCATATTTTTAAGATAATCATTTCTATTTCATATTCTTTCTTATTGATTTTAAATTTAACTCATGACTTCCCTATTGCATTGAGTTTTTGATTATCTGCTGATTTTAATTTTAGATTTTTATCGGGTATGATTTTCAATTCGAGCTTCTTAACAAGTTCCTCATTAATGCAACTGACCATTGCTCCGGTGTCTATCAGTCCTTCTATTGACATTCCTTTTATTACAATGCGAATGGTTTTGTTTTTCTGAAGATTTACAATTAAATTTATTCTATCACCGGAGAGTTGCGATCCTTTTGACTTAATTAGTTTTTTGAAGCTACCCCTAGAGTAGGGAAGTCTTCCTCACTATGAATGTCGAAATCTGGATCCTCTCGCTCCCTATCCTCGATGCCTCTACAATTCTTTAGGTATTCCTCATGTGGTGAATTTGGTTCGTCTATAGACCTCGTATATTGTCTTCGGATAGGTCTGATATTGTGGTTTTGGTGTTGGGGCTTATACGGGCAATACCTCGAAATATGTCCTTGTTCCGAGCAGTTCCAACAGATTCTTTTGTCAACCTGATACTGTCTTCGATAATAAGTATTAGGACGTGTGGATCTTTGCTCGTTGTTGCGATTTTGTTGAGGTGGGGATGAATTTCGCAGATTAACGCCACTTGTTCCTGCTCTAGTTTCAATTATTCTTTTTCCCTCGAATTTACTCGGAATTATATTTTGCCTTCCATAGTCAGTTGGGCGCTCTTTCGATATTTGGGGTTTCTCGTTTGAAGGTCGTGCTGAACCTCTATAGTTGTTATAATTATATTTTCTTGTTTCAAATGGTTGGATAGGATTAGATCTTTGTCTGCAGCTTCTTCTCTGTTCGAAGTCAACCAGATGTTTATCAATGCGTCTTGCTAGTTCCAAGAATTCTTTAACTGTACTGCAAGGTGTCATTAATACGACGAGCGAGAGATATTTGTTCAGACCAGTTTTCATATAATAAAGTTTATCCTCAGCGGACATTTTAGAGTTTACCTTGTTGCACAAGTTGAGTACATCTTCAGCGTATCTTAGAGTAGATTCATTATATCCTTGTACTCTATTCTGGAGCTCCATGATTAATTTAAATTTTGTCGTATCTGCAATCTTAAAGTCTTGCATCAGTGTTTTCTTAAAGGTTGTCCAATTTGAAAATATTTGGGGGGTGTTTAGCTTTGCCCATTTTTTTGCAGGACCTTTCAGGTAACTTCGGCATATGCCAGCATCACGTCCTCGGGCGATCGCTGCTGTCTTGCTAAAAACTCGAGTTCTTCAAGCCACTCTGCTGGGTCCTCTTCAGAATACCCTCCGAAAAATTCTAGGCTTGGAGGTGGTGGCTGACAGAAAAATACGTTGTTATTCCACGAGGCGGCATCTTCAGGATCAATGCGTCTTGTTGGCGAGGCGCTAAAAGATCTAACTGGTGGCAGGCCTTGTGTTCGCCTGCTTCTTCTTGGGTTGGAAACAGCATCTCCACCAGTGTTGCGCTGGTGACCTGATGTACTGGGAAGAAACATTCGTGAAGTCTTTTTAACGTTTATTCACCAACCAAAAGTTTGGAGGCAAAGCACTTTCTAATTAAAGATTATTGTCTTAAATAATCTTTAAGAACAAAAAGTATAATAATTGAACGATAGGAAATTATAGTAAATAATGATACAAAACTAAATGATGTAAAAATAATTATACATGAAATTTGAAATAAGTTTTAGAAAAGTTATCGTTAAGTCCACGGGAAAAGATGTAGCCAAAACAAATAGGTTTTTAACAGTGACACGTGAGCACCCGCCTCGAGCCGCGCTCCTCTCTCCTAACAATACGTTTATATTGAAAGAATCGCATTGAAAAAATATATTTGAAATAAAGGAAATATATTTTTGAATATATAGGAGCATATATATACAAAATTGAAATTAATAGAAAATAAACTATGGAGGAAATTTGTACAAGAGCGACTATTATGATATACAAATAAAATAAATTATGATGCATTAGAACGCCATTTTTTATAGGAAATTTTAACCATTTTTAACGCTATGATTCTTTTAAAAATTAAACAATTTTCTACTGCTCTTATTGCAATGTGATAAACTAATGGAAGGGCCTGACTCATCAGTGGTGAACCCTCCCAGCGGTCTCGCCAGTTTAATCTACCATATAGAAGATGCGGGCCAACAATAAACTTCCAGAATGATGGGGCGAAAACTATATATTGACAAAATCAAAATTATTCAACAAAATACCAGAAAAAGTAAAAATTTCATAAATGAGCTTTGTGCATCTGATGAAATTAGAAATGCAGATATAGTAATGATACAAGAACCTTATATAATCAAAGAGGAGGTAATATTTGCAGGACCTTGTACAAAACATCAATTGATGAACAGTCCCAATATAAATACGGCAATAATTGTAAGAAATAGCAGCTTAAAAATTCAATTAAGTACAGAATTCACTAACTCATTCGCTACAACTATAACCATACAAACAAAAAGAAAGAAAATATATCTTTCCAACATTTATATACATCCGAATTCAATGAAAAGTGAGCACGAGGAATTTATGAAGAAGTTAATTAATACAAATTTACATATACCGGTGATAATTTGTGGCGATTTCAATGCCATAGCTCCGTTATGGTATCATATCAGGAAAAATTATAATGGACATAGACTGATACCTATCATAGATGAAATAAACTTAATTATCCATAATAATAAAACTTTCACGTGTCGTGATGCAAGTGTGATTGATCTCACACTAACAAATAAACAGGCAATTGCGGCTATCAGAAATTGGAAGACACAGCAGATATCGCAAATTTCAGATCATGTAGCTATATTTTTTGAAATATATACAAACAAACAATTTAGTTCAGAAAAATATTATTCCACTTGGAAATTTAATGAGAAAAATGCGAACTGGTTAAGTTTTAGTCAGAGAATTAACAGTACTGAACGAGAAAAAATTGAAAACTTACTGGACATAGTGGATACACCAGAAATGATTGATCAAACGGTAAAAGAACTTACGAACATACTGATTGAGGCAGCACATAATTCACTTAAAGTAAATAATAATATGACAACAAAAAATAATATTAGTAATAAGTGGTGGAATACGAATTTACAGCTTCTAAAGGATCACTGTCATTATCTTAGAAACTGTTACTATAGAAACAAAAATTGCCCTAATCATATTAAACAATACTATAAAAGCATGCGAAATAAGTATTTACGGGAAATAGAAAAGCTAGGAAAGCATCATGGAGAATTTTTCTGGAGGAAAACAAGTCGAACAACCCTTATGGAAACTTATATAAGGTGTACAAAAACATCAAAAGTGGATCTAAGCGGAAGAGAAATATGCAAATTTTGGAGGGTAATACTGATATGGAATGTTTGCAGAAGGGTGAGGAATTATTGAATAACTTATTTCCAGATGATAAATGTGAAGAAGATACAAACATCCATAAAAGTATAAGAAATTATAATTCAAAACTACTCAATAAAGAAAAACCGATGGTTATGATTACTGAAGTTAACGACTTAATTGACAAATTAAATACAAAGAAATCTCCCGGGAATAGACAACATCTCTAACAACATGATGAGGCACACTAAACAATTTATAGCTCTTATATTGGTGAAACTATTTCAAAAATGTTCAGACCTACAATACTATCCTGCTGAATGGAAAAGAGCAGAGGCAATAATTGTTCCGAAACCTGAAAAAACAGATTTTAATAACTTTAAAAATTATAGACCTTTATGTCTTAATTCCAACATTTCTAAAATATTTGAAAAAATAATTAATAACAGAATAATAAAATATTATGAAGATTTTAATTTACTAAGTGATCGACAACATGGCTTTAGAAGATCGAAATCTACTATTACTGCACTAACTGAAATAATAAAAATTGCGTTAGAACATAAAACAAGAGAATATGCAGCAATAATTGCAGTGGATATTAGTGCAGCGTTTGATAATGCATGGTGGCCAGCCTTGATGAAAAGACTAGATGAAGATGGTGTGCAGGCTTCAATGATATAACTTCTACAATCATACTTTGATAATATAAGAATAAGATTTAGATATTCCTCAACTGAAATTAATAAGAAAATAAGTAAAGGATGTCCACAGGGAGGACCACTGTCTCCCACATTATGGAATATTCTTATTAATGAGATACTGAATAATAATCTGGATGATAATTGTGAAACAATAGGATATGCAGATGATATTACGTTAATATGTTGGAATAAAACTCCTGAACAACTAAGAAAGA
Source organism: Cordylochernes scorpioides (assembly GCA_030710605.1). NCBI lineage: Eukaryota > Metazoa > Arthropoda > Arachnida > Pseudoscorpiones > Chernetidae > Cordylochernes > Cordylochernes scorpioides. The sequence continues at coordinate 194,144,358 of CP092864.1, forward strand.
CAATAGATAATGTATTAAGAAAAATCAATAAGTGGTGTGAAAGTCGTAAATTAAAATTGTCAGATGAAAAAACAAAAATATTATTCTATATACAGTTACGAGCGTCATTCTTCGTCGCCTCTGTCACGGTTTGCTTTTTTTTGGAATGGCGCCCTCCTATTGGTCGGCTACGATCACGCCACCTTTGCCCCCCCCCATTTTTGTAACTATTGTGTTGGAGCGGGTCGCTCCTTAAATAAATGCATATATTAGTTAATAACCAAATGGAATCCTCTCTTTCTTTTTCCCAGTAAGAGACGCCTACGGAAGCCAACAGTACATAGACAGATAAAGCACATAGGCTATAGTTATTAACTAACATATGCATTTATTTAAAGTGCCAAATTTTAATTGTAACAAATAGTATTTGAATCAAAACATTCAATCGGGTAAAACACGGGCGTTGCCCGGGTCATTCGGCTAGTATTTATATAACTGCTATAGCGATATAATAGTCTCAGGTAGCAAGTTAATTAAACCGGCTGAAAAACTTAAGATCCTAGGAGTGACTATTAAAAATCACCGAGTCAGAAGCAAACTGGACTTTACGCCTCACGTTAATGAAATGATCATAAAAGTAACTAGAGCTAGTGGGTACCTATTTGGCCTGAAAAAGAAAGCATGGGGTCTAGACTTTAGACGAAGACTGATATTGTATAAGACATTATATCGAAGTACAATTACTTATGGTTATCCAATATGGTATCCATTCATAAACAAAAGGTCTAAGGACAAACTAAATTCTCTTCAATATAGTATATTAAAACATTGTATACAGGCCTACAGTACAACATCATCGGATTGTACACATATACTTGCACAAGTCCCCAAACTTACTGAATATATTGAATCTAACATGTCGAAAACCGAAATAAATTACAACCGATTTGACTCTTCAAGTAGGAATATATTTTCTAATTATATAAGGGAAAAATTGCAGAAATACTATAAGAAGCCTAATACCATTTTCAAATCCTTCTTCACTCCCAAATACCCAAATATGTCGAGCCAAATTTTTACAATGTCCAATTTTTTACTGGACACGGTAACTTTAGATCATATTTGTACAATGTCAGAAAGACGGATTCGCCTAAATGCTCATGTGGTGCAGAAGAAGAAAATCCTGTACATATTCTAATGGACTGTCGACTTGTAGAGGACTTGAGAGTCAAAAATCAAATAATATAAATTGTCTAAATCAAATAGTTAATAATAGATATATGTATATAAATTTTAATAGATTTTGTAGTATGTTTTTAGTAATAGATAGCCTGGGCTGTAATAACTGATATATAGTTATATGCTGTAAATAGCTCTAAATTTCTGTTCTTATCTGTGATGTTCACTAATATTCATTATAGGGTAATTAAATCCTTAACTAATTGACAAATACGTTAATAATTTCTATTATAATAACTAAAATCATATTAATAATTACTGTAACTTGTGTATGCATGCAAATATCCAAGACGGATATCGTGTGCTTTGTAAATGATAATAAATAAATTAATACTGCTGTAATATAATCAATGGGGAATGAATAAAACCGAAAGAGCAATGTATTAAGCTTATGAACTATATGTAGAACTATGAAATAGGGGAATGTATTAATCAGGCAGAGTTCGATGCTTCAATTATTAAAATTAGTTGTTTTTTAGATACTATTAAATCTAATATTAAGCGTTGGTGTAGGCGTAAGTCATACCTCATATCCATTTATTTAAATTATCAATTAGTTAAAACATATAATACCACTTATTGCATTTATTAAACAGAAATTTTTATTAAATGTTGAGTCATTGAATGAAAAATTATAAACTCAAATAAAAGAACAATGGTAATATATTTCCAGTGTATGTAGTAAAAACCTATATATTTCCCTACGATATGTATACATGCTACTGGTTAAGCTTAAACTCTCATACTCCCATTACATAAGTCAATTATAGGGAAATGTTTCATCAATATAAAAATACTCGCTGTTTGAAGCTTTAATTCGACTGATTAAAAAGTAGGTCGTTTTGTTTGTTATCACCAGATGACAGTTTTAATACTTTATATGAGATAGTGGAAAAATATCAAAACACACATTTTGCCAATCATTTTATTATAAATTTTGATTAAATTCCAATAAGGTAACGGCGCTAAAATTTTGTAATTAGTTCGATGGTTTAACACAGGGGTCTCCAAACTACGGCCCGAGGGCCACATCCGGCCCGCAGACAGATTTTGTCCGGCCGGCGGAGACATACTTGAAAACTCCTTTTAGAGAACAAATATTTTTTATAGCAAATAAAATGTTTGTGATAAGTTGGATAAAGAAACACAGAATGGTAATGAGTAAAGACATGTATAATTTATGCAGTAAATTTAACTTCAGCATATAATAACTAACAAATTATTGAAATGAATCCAACTTACATTTTATACATTGTAAGTAATGAACAACACATACCTTATAACATGACATATGAAATGCTAATGAGATGTATGTAATTGAGATTTTCCACCGACAATAGTTTGTAGTTGTGGACTAATTTTACTTGTACCAATTACACAGGTCTACAAAAAAAAACCTTTTTTTTTGCACAAGAGAACCTGATGGTGTTTCTAGTGTAACTTTTCATGCTGAACTCAAATATCTAATCAGAAATTTCCCATCACCCATGGTTTTTGCCTGATGGTCTTTTTTAAGTATTGAAATAAATACAGTAATAAATGCAACCAATGTTACGTAAGCATTTTTTAAGTTACATCATTAACTAAGCTAGCCGTTTATTTTTTGAAAAGAAGAGTTGGTATGTGGAGCCAAAAGCTTTATTTTATTTGTTATTAATTAAATTTTGCTCTTTAAGAATCATAAATATTAATATAAATAACAAATTATTGAAATTTTAATTGAATATATATAATTTATTATTATATAATATTATAATATGTTTTACTTTCAACTCAAAAATAACGACAAGCTCTGTAATGCTATTTGCTCATTAACAGTTTTAATATATATATATTTAAATTGAACCTAACGATTTGTTTAATAGATTTGCAGCAGAAGTGACAGGTAAATTTGAAGTGATTAGTTTATTCTTCTCTATCGATTTGCTTTTATAAATCGTATGCATTAGACTGTGTCAATATGCCGAGGCGTTGCATCAATATTCCTGATATTTTCTGTTATATTTGTGGGGAATTAACTTTCAAAGTTCAAAGGCGAAACTTTACACCGCTCATCAAAAACTGCTATGAACTTTATTTTGGCTGTAAAGTCGGTGACCAAGATAAGACTTGGGCTCCTCACCATTGTTGTGTAATTTGTGTTCGACATCTTACAGGGTGGATTAAAGGTGAACGTCATATGCCTTTTGCGGTTCCAATGATATGGAGGGAACCTAAAGACCATTCTTCAGACTGTTATTTTTGTTTGACAAAGACTACAGGTATTACATCCAAATCAAGACATACATTTGAATATCCAGATTCGCCATCTGCTATGAGACCGGTTCCTCATAGTGATATTTTACCTGTTCCACAGCCTCCTGGAAATGTAATATTTAGTGACGATGATTCAAATAGACGAGAGCAAAAGTGGGATGACACAAATTTTGAAGCAGGTGCTTTATCTGAACCTCATTTATTAACCCAAGGAGATTTGAACGACCTCGTACGTGATTTAGATTTATACAAAAAACAGAGTGAACTTTTAGGCTCTAGGTTAAAATGCTGGAATCTGCTGCATAAAGGCACAAAAGTATGCTTTTTTTGGCAAGCGTCAAGATGAATTTCGAGACTTCTTTTAACAAGAGAATGATTTAGTATATTGCAATGATGTTGTTAGTCTAATGGAAGCGCTTGGTCATGACCATGATACAGAAGAGTGGCGTTTATTCATTGATTCTTCAAATATTAGTATGAAAGCTGTTCTCCTTCACAATGGAAATAAGTTCCCATCAGTTGCAATAGCACATGCTTCCAACATGAAAGAGACTTACGAAAACATGAAACTGCTTTTGAAAAAGATAGAATATGAAAGATACGGTTGAAAAATATGCAGCGATTTGAAAGTCGTTGCTCTCTTGAGTGGATTACAGCTTGGATATACAAAATTTTGTTGTTTTCTGTGTGAGTGGGATAGCAGAGATAGGGAAAGGCATTACATTAAAAAAATCTGGCCAAACCGTAAAATCTTTACTCCAGGATATAAAAATATTGCAAATCTATCCCTGATCGATTCAGAAAATAATTACTTACCACCATTACATATTAAACTGGGATCAATGAAGAACTTTGTCAAGGCAATGGGTCGAAATGCCAGTGGATTTGCCTACCTAAAACAAACATTTTATAGTATAAGTGAAGCGAAGATTAAAGAAGGCATTTTCGTTGGACCTCAGATTCGAGAATTGCAGCAGGATGGAAATTTTCAAAATAGTTTGAATGAAGTTGAAGCAGCAGCATGGAATTCCTTTAGAAATGTTTGCAAAAACTTCTTAGGAAGTGTCAAGTTTGAAAATTACCGAGACATAGTTAATGATCTGTTGCTCCTACAAGGCACTGGGATGTAACATGTCCCTCAAGATCCATTTCCTGCATTCACATCTAGATTTCTTTCCAGACAATCTTGGCGCAGTTAGCGATGAGCATGGTGAGAGGTTTCATCAAGATATATCAAGCATGGAGAAGCGGTACCAAGGTAAATGGAGTCCCGCTATGCTTGCCGACTACTGCTGGACACTCAAAAGGGATGTACCACAAGGAAAGTATAGAAGAAAATCCACTGTCACTGCTTTTCAATAAATAAATATGTTTCATTCATATATGCCTATATATTAACAATATTTCCAAATTTCAAGTAGGAGTATCTCAAAAATATTGCGTAATAGAAAAAAACTAATGGTATATTTGGATTCAGGACATGTAGATAAAATGCTATTTCTTTGTGGACAAAGAAAAATATTTTTTGATAAACTAGTGTAATGTAATAAGGGTTATGCAAAACTGCTTACGTAACATTGTTTGCATTTTTACTGTATTTATCCCAATACTAAAAAAAGACCGTCACGCAAAAACCATAGGTGATGGGAAATTTCTTATTAGAGTTTTGAGTTCAGCATGAAAAGTTACACTAGAAACATAATCAGGTTCTCTTGTGCAAAATTCTTGTTGACCAGTGTTATTAAAAGAGATTTAAGATGCTCGTCAGTTAATTTAGATCTGTATACATTTTTTGTGTACTTCATTTTGGAGAAGGTTTTTGTTGTGTCTCTATGTTCATGCAACTACTCCTGGACACCGAGATCCATTAAGCGAAGATGAAACCTTTATTCCTTATCAACGCTAATATGACTGAACGAACTATTTACAAATTAATGATATATATACATAGAAATAATTAACATAGTAACACAAACAAACACTATGCAAAACCTTATTTGCATATCACGACAATCCATCTAAACATAACTATTGTTATGCAAAACACCACATCTTCTCACCCCCAATTTGTTACACAATCTTTTAAGTATTCGGGAAGTCTCCGGTTTCTTATTGGTCTACTTGGCCCAGGTGTTTCCTCCAGCCTTTCCTGTGATTCGTTTGGGTCATTCATTTGTTCCCTCCTTCTTTCGGTGTTACACTCCTCCTTCTTCTCCACATCCTCCGCTACTTCTTCCTTGACTCTTCTCATCAATTGGTCCTGGTGTATTTTTGCTGTCACTCCGTTTTCCATGATCACTTCATAGTTCCTGGGTCCAAGTACTGTCTTTATCTTCCCCGGTTCCCACTTTCCCTTTCCATTATATTTACGTGCATACACATTCTCTTGGGACTTGAACCTATTCTGGAAGTGTTCTTTTCCATTTTCGCTATCTTCACTTTCTTTAGGGTGCAACCGGTTCATTCTTGTGGTCAGTCTGCGACCCATTAGTAGCTCAGCTGGTGTTAATCCAGTTGTTCCATGAGGTGTAGTCCGCATTGCAAACAGAGCGCGTGGCAGCGTAACCGATATGTTCTCTCAACCATTCTTTCTTATTAGCTGTTTGAGTGTTTGTACCACTCTTTCTGCCTGTCCGTTTGTCTGTGGGTGGTAGGGAGCCGATGTTATATGCCTTACTCCGTTCATCCTCAAAAATTCCTGAAACTCATGACCCACAAACATGCGACCATTATCCGAAACAACCTGGTCGGGCAAACCATGAACAGCGAACAGACTTCTTAACACTCGCACTGTAGCTGTTGCCGTGCAGTGATCCATGATGATGGCCTCCGGCCACTTAGACATTGAGTCAACGACTATTAGAAACGTTCTTCCATGGAATGGTCCTGCATAGTCTACATGAATGCGTGACCATGGTTTAACTGGTGCCGTCCAAGGGTGAACTGGGCTCGGTTTAGGATTATTTCGCACCAGTTGACAATTTTCGCATCTTTCGACCTTATTTTCTATAGCCTTATCCATTCCCGGCCACCACACATGGCTCCTTGCAATTGCCTTCATTTGTACAATCCCAGGGTGAGTTTCATGAAGCTGTTCCAATGTTCTCCCCTGTAGAACGGGCGGTATTACTACTCTATTTCCCCACAGGAGACACTCTCTATGTAGCGATAATTCATTTCTCCTATTGAAGTATGGCCTAAATTTTTCTGCTGGACAGTGAGCTGGCCATCCTATTCGAGTCCATTCCACAATTATCCCCAGAACCGAGTCTTCCTGCGTTGATTTTTCCACTTCCTTCGCCTCTAATGGTGACTCTTCATTAGTTTCCATAAGAAAAACGTCAACTGGTTCCGGTGTTTCTTTACTTGTCCTTTCGTGGGGTGCTCTACTCAACGCATCCGCATTTGCGTTCATTCTCCCAGGTCTATGTTCAATCTGATAGGAGTACAATGCCAATGTAAGACTCCACCTCATCATCTTCGGGGAAAGCATCTGAGGAATAGGTTTGTTCGGATTAAAGATTCCCAGTAGAGGCTTATGGTCAGTGATTATCTTAAAGTCACGGCCATACAAATATTTGTAGAATTTTGAGATGCCAAATATTATGGCCAGAGCTTCCTTATCTATTTGTGCATACCTTCTTTCCGTCTGAGACATAGTTCTCGAAGCAAACGCAATGGGTCTCTCCATTCTTTCCTCCACGTGCGAAAGCACTGCTCCTACTCCAAAGGGTGATGCATCACAAGCCAAGACCAGGGGTTTTCTGGCATCATAGGGTGTTAGCACCATATCGGATTGAATCAAATTCTTTGCCTCCCTGAATGCTCTATCCTCCACTTCTTTCCATTTCCAACAATTTCTTTTGTTTAGCAGTCTATGCAGTGGTTCAAGTACAGTGGTTCGGTCTTTTAAAAATTTGCTATAAAAATTCAATAGTCCAAGGAAACTCTGTAACTCTTTTTTGTTTTCGGGTTTCGGAAAATTCTTAATTGCCTCACATTTCTCTTCAGTAGGGTGTATGCCTTCCGCATCTATTCGGCACCCAAGAAAAATTAACGAAGATTTTTTAAATTCGCACTTCTCCTTCTTAAGAGTCAGTCCCATTCTTTGAATACTCTTCAATACTTCTCTCAATCGGAGGTCATGTTCCATTTCATCTTTCCCTGTTACCAGAATGTCATCCAGGTAAACGACTACTCCTGGAATTTTGGCTATTAAACTTTCCATTCGTCGCTGGAATATTCCTGGCGCACAGGAAACACCAAAAGGCAAACGGTTTACCTTAAACAATCCCTTGTGCGTGTTAATAGCCAATAGCTCTGCTGTCTCCTCATCCACCACCAGCTGCTGATATGCATCTTTAAGGTCCAACTTAGAGAAAACCTTTCCTCCTGCCAAATTGACCTGCAAGTCGGCTGCCGCCCGAACTGGGAAAGTATCTGACTCCACGATGGTGTTAACAGTACTCCGATAATCTCCACATATTCTTATTGAACCATCCCTTTTCAGTACTGGGACGATTGGAGTAGCAAACCTTGTAAATTCAACAGGAGTCAATATTCCTTGTTCCTCCATCTTCCTCAAAGCCTCTTCAACCTTAGGTCTAATTGCGTATGGCAATGTTCTAGCTCTTAGAAATGTGGGTTTCCCCAGAGTTTTGATCTTTATGTGGATTGGTGGACCTCTGTATTGTCCTAATTTCTCTTTAAACACATCCATAAATTCCTCAGTGATTTGACATACATTGTCGCTATAATTTATCCATTCAAAACCAATTCCAATCTGGTCAAACGCCTCCCTTCCAATCAGATTCGGGCCCGGACCTTCGATCACAAGAAATTCCATTGTGATACTTCTTTTATTTACTTTTACGTCGGCTTTTATTTTACCCAGAATCGATAACCTCTGCCTGTTCCATTGCACCAACTTGGTAGAATCCTTCTCTATTCTAGGCCTTTCTGACTTCACCCAAGTTTCAATGTACGTCTTCTCAGAAATAATATTTTTCCCTGTTCCTGAGTCAATGAGCATATTCATATCTCGACCGCTAGTCCGTACTTTTACCATATAACTCCGCATGTTACTTGTGTCCTTCACTTGATTTATATTAAAAAGGCCATTAGTTGCCTCTGCCTCCTCGTCTATTGAGCAATTATTACGATCGCTCCTCCAGTTCCCGTTCTTACAGACCCTAGATATATGCCCTAACTTCTGGCATTTAAAACATCTATCTTTAAAGAAACATTTCTCTTTTCTGTGATTTGTGTATCCACAGCGGAAACATTTAAGAATCTTCTCATTCCCCCGTCTCACCTTAACAGCTCTTCCCATTACATTCATTTCTTCCTGAGGTTTTCCATCTTTAATTTCTGCCACGTTCCTTACCGCAGCCTCATGTGCCAATGCCATCTCTTGAGCCACTTTAAATGTTAGCATACTGTTTATTAACAGCATTGATTGTATCTCTTCGTTTAGAATGCCTCATACTATGGCATCACGCAACCTATCTTCCACATCAGGGAATTCACACTTCTCGGCAATTTTCTTTAGAGCTGTTATAAATTCAGATATTGTTTCATTTGGCATTTGAAGCCTTTTCGCAAATTTAAACCGCTGCACTATTATATTTGGCGTCGGATCAAAATATTTTTTTTATCCCTGCTACTATCTCCTCCCATTCTGTTTCCAATGGATTCTTGGGAGAGGTCAACGTCCGTATTAAATTATACGTTTCTCTTCCACATAGCGAGAAAAATGTTGCCTTCTTCTTATCAACCTTTACTATATCATTCGCTATGCAATAGGATTCGAAGCGCTCTAAATAACTTGAGATTTCATTTCCATTGTTTGGGTTGAATTGTTCAATGTTCATCATTGTTCGCTCACTTTCATTCACTTGTGTATAACGTTCTTTACTCGTCACCACTGTTGTGTCTCTATGTTCATACAACTACTCCTGGACACCGAGATCCATTAAGCGAAGATGAAACCTTTATTCCTTATCAACGCTAATATGACTGAACGAACTATTTACAAATTAATGATATATATACATAGAAATAATTAACATAGTAACACAAACAAACACTATGCAAATCCTTATTTGCATATCACGACAATCCATCTAAACATAACTATTGTTATGCAAAACACCACAGTTTTCTCACACAAATAAGTAGTACCAAAAACGGAAAACAGCCCACGAGCAAATTTATGCAAATTATCAAATTGTGTCAGTGGAAGACTCTTATAAAATTCCAACAAAGATGAGTTTTCATATTTGTTCTTAATTATATCACTGCACTGAAGATTAATCATTTCCATTTGAAGTTCCGGGGCTAGGGTTTCAATGTCAGCATCAAAAGGATTCTGAAAAATCTTAATTTGATTCGCAATGGCATCAAAGTCCGAGAAACGAGTATCAAAATTTATCTTCAAAGCACTCAAAGTTTCGATTGCAAAATCGATAGGAAACTCAGTCTCAGTAATGTGGCTGAATATTTCACATGTTTTAAAATGTGAAAAACATTTACTTCGTAGTTGTGATTGAAACAGTATCAATTTCATCCGGAATGACTTGATATTAGTGTATAAATCAGGAAGATGCTGGTTTTCTCCTTGTAATTCTCAAATTCAGTTCGTTCACATGTTTTGTCAAATCAACATAGAATGCTAACTTCCATAGCCATGCCTTGTTTTGTAATTCAGTAAGAGGGCGGTGCTTTTCATTCAAAAAAATTTCGATCACTGCTCGAAGTTCAAAAAAGCGCTGAAGGACTTTCCCACAACTAAGCCAGCGTACGGCAGTATGATAAGGTAAGTCTGTTTCTCCAATCTCTGCAATAAATTGTCGGAATTGTCGGTGATTCAGCCCAAAAGATCTGATGAAATTAACAGTTGATATGACTGGTTTCAGAACGTCAGACATATCCAAACATTTTCCGCACAAAGACTGTTGATGAATGATACAATGTAAGACTAATGGTTTTGAGCCGCCGTCATTTTCTACAGCCTTTGACACAAGAGCGACCACTCCTTTATCTTTCCCACTCATGTTTTTGCCTCCATCAGTTGTAATACATTTCAAGTTTTTCCATCGAAGGTTCTTTTTATTAATGGCCATTTCAACTCCTTTAAAAATATCGGTACCAGTAGTTGTGCCATGAATACTATACATATCAAGAAGTTCTTCGTGCACTTCATAGCTTTTATCTAATCCTCTAATATAAATCAACACCTGAGCAGTATCTGACACATCCGTTGACTCATCCAAGGCCAAAGAAAACCACTCAACATGTCCATTTTTGTTGAACAGTTGAGAGGATATATTTTCAGCGATGTTTTCTACCCTTCGAGCCACAGTGTTTGCTGACATACTGACAGTATTTAATAAATTTACCTTTTCAGGGCACATTTCTTCGACTACTGCAATTATGCATTCCTTGATCATTTCTCCATCGGTGAATGGTTTTCCACGTTTTGCAATTTCAAGAGCCACACGAAAGCTGGCACGAGTTGCCGCCTCTTGTTCAGTTTTGACTTTTGTAAATAAAGATTGCTGAGATTTCAATCCGCGCTTCAAAGCTTCGAATTTTTCTGTCCGCACAATTCCTGTATATTTTGAGTAATTTTGTGAATGTTTTGTTTCATAATGACGTTTCATGTTATATTCTTTGAGAACGGCTATGCTTTCATTGCAAATCAAACATAGCGCCTTGTTACTGGACTCAATTACGAAATACTGAATGTTCCACTGATCTTTGAATTTTCTGCATTCACTATCAATTTTTCGCTTCTTTTCCATTCTGCTAAATCACACACAAAAGCAACAATTAATAATAACTTTTAATAACAAATAAACATAAATATTAATACAGGAAAATTAATAATATTGTCAAGCGGCACAGCGGTTCCAACTACGAGAGGCCCCATGGGACGCCTGTCAATCATCCCTGGACACCAGGGGGGTGAGGGGTTCGCGGAATCTGGCCGGCGGGGGGAGCTGACATCCCTCATTAGGATTAACTCTGTCTTGGGGTAAGTCGTACACTCTATCTCTCCCTTATAATAAACTAATTATCCCCAAACTTCCCCTTGCTTTATTTATCTCTGCGACATATTTTGGCGGAGACGCTGGGTAGCGTGACGGAACTTCGAAGAAGTCGACGTCTACAGGGACGTGAACCAATTCTTCAACCTTTGCCACAACGAATAGAAATGGAAGACGACCACAGACCTACTGTTAGCGGATCCTACCTCCCTTGTCAGCGCCAACGAGATCCTTCTACCTTTTCTGGAGATGGAAATATAAACCCTGGACAGTGGTTGAAAGAGTACGAGAGAGTGTCAAAGTACAACAGATGGGACGAGACCATGAAGCTTGCCAACGTCGTATTTTACTTGAACGGAACTGCTGGAAGGTGGTTTGATAATAACGAAGAATCACTCAACTCGTGGAGAAGCTTTGAAGACGCATTCCGCGGTGTGTTCGGACTGCAAGAGGATTCTGCTCGACGCGCCGAGGAAGTTCTGAAGTCAAGAGCACAGAAGGCCGAGGAATCCAGCGAGTCATACTTCGAGGAGATTCTTAGTCTCTGCCACCAGGTGAACCCTCGCATGGAAGAAGGTGAGATAGTTGCTCACATTATAAAGGGAATTTCGGAGGACACATACCAGGTATTGGTGGCGAAAGACATACAGACGGTAGATGAGATCCTGAAGTTCTGCCGTCATCTGACAACCGTCAAGCAGCGCCGGATCGGCCGTACGAAATTCGCCAGGTTGTCAAACGTAATGCCCATTTCGTGTGTTGACGACTCAGACGACTTGGCCGGCTTAATTCGCCGCATCGTTAGAGAAGAGATACAAAAGGTTTTCTCAGCACCTGAAGTGATCAATCCGCTCCGAGAGGTGAACGCCCTGGAACAGACTGTGAGGGAAGAGGTCAGCCGTGCTCTACAACCTACCAGACCACAAGTCAACGTGGTACAACAACAACCACGAACGCCCTATTATAATATCGACCGACCAACCCAACCCAGAAAGACGGAACATTGGAGAACCTACGACGACAAACCTATCTGCTTCCACTGCGGACAACCCGGACATGTCGTCCGTTATTGTAGGGAACGACGGCAGGTCTTTGCTGAAGCCAGGACAAGGAATGGCGGAGAAGGAAGAAATGTTGGATTTTCGAGTCGACCCCCGAGATATGACGCCGACGACGACTATGTAACGCCCCAAACCTCGACGTACTTCTACCGGAGCTCTTCCCCACATCCAAGCCGCGCAAGGTCGCCAGCCCGAAGACAATCCCAGTCGCCAGCCCGTCGTTTCAGCCGTTCTCCCATGCCTCAGAATGTGAAAAACTAAGTGGAGCGGCTTCTAACGGGGGTGAGGTCGCCATTGAGGAAAATCCTCCAGGGTACATTGCCGCTAAATTAAAAGAAAATTTTGTTATGGTCGAAATAAATGGACGCAAAATTAAAGCATTGGTGGATTCAGGAGCCGACTTTTCTGTTATTTCAGACAAATTTCGACGCGAACTAATGACACCTCTCTTCAAAGAACCAGGTCCCATTCTTAAAGCCGCAAACAAAAATTTAATAGAGACCCTAGGAAAATGTGTCCTGAACATAGAAGTTGATGGTCTGAATATCTCATTTGAATTCGTTGTTATGGTGGAATGCAGCCATGACATCATATTTGGATGGGACCTCTTCAAGGCCACCGAGGCCGTCATTGATTGTGGCAGAAATGAACTCCATCTCGGGGAAACCTCCGTCCTGGAATCTCGAGAGGAGGAAAACCAGAGATTGTTTGCTTCCGACGACTTTGTCATCCCGCCTAAATCAATAAAGAAGATCAGCGTGATAAACGAAGAAATATGTGGTGTTAGAGATGTTTTAGTCTCAACTTCTAAGGACTTATTATTAAGAAAGGAAGTTCTTATACCAAACTCATTGGTTACATTTCGACACGGCCGAGGTAGCATTTGGGTGGCGAATGGAGCGTCTTGGCCGCAACTGATTCCATCAGGAATGAATATGTGCACCATGGAAAGTTATGATAATGGGAATATCTGCAGTCTTATTGAATCCAGCGATAAGTTACAAGAAACGCAGCTAAAGTCACGTGAATGGTCACAGAAGATAAACCTTACTCTAGATCCAGGGCTGTCTGAAATTCAAAGGTTACAGCTTGTTTCATGCCTTGACGAGTTTATTGGCATATTTGACTTTGGGAGTACTCCTATTAAGCCCACCAGTACTGTGAAGCACAAGATAAACACAGGCGACCAGTCTCCTATCAAACAGCGGCCCTATAGAGTAGCACCAAGTGAACGACGACTAATTCAAGATGAAGTGAACTAGATGATTGAAAATCACATCGTGAAGCCCTCTGAAAGTCCTTGGTCATCTCCAGTTATTCTAGTTCGAAAGAAAGATGGGACCTGGAGATTCTGCGTTGATTACCGTCGATTAAATAAGATAACAAAAAAAGATGTTTACCCGCTGCCACGCATTGACGATGCCTTGGACAGTTTAGCTGGCTCTAGTTACTTCTCCACGATGGATCTTCGGTCCGGGTATTGGCAGATTGAAGTGGACGAAAAAGACAGGGAGAAAACTGCTTTCATCACTCCAGATGGGCTGTATGAATTCCAAGTAATGCCTTTCGGTCTTTGCAACGCTCCAGCAACGTTTGAAAGGATGATAGATAGTGTTCTGGGCAGTCTTAAATGGAACATGTGCCTTTGCTACCTGGACGACATCGTAGTTTACGCACCTACCTTTGAGGAACATCTACGTCGTCTACAACTTGTATTAAGCTGCATCCAGAAAGCTGGACTAAGCTTGAACCACAAAAAGTGTCTTTTTGGATCAAGGAGGAAAAAGATTTTGGGACACCTTGTTGACGCCAATGGAATTCATCCAGATCCAGATAAAGTTAAAGCCGTCTCTAAATTTTCGAGGCCAAGGAATATCTCTGAACTGAGGAGCTTTCTTGGATTATGTTCCTATTACCGAAGATTTATTGAGAACTTTGCCGACAAAGCTAGATCTTTGCATGACCTACTGAAGACTGAAAAGCAATTCTATTGGGATGCAGCCCAAGAGAACGCGTTTGAAGTCCTTAAAACAGCTCTAATTTCAGAGCCTGTCTTGGGACACTTTGATGAATCCGCTGATACCCATCTACACACGGATGCAAGCGGACATGGTATTGGAGCTGTTCTTCTACAAATACAAGGTGGGAAGGAGCGGCCTATAGCTTATGCATCTAGAAGCTTGACAAAGGCTGAAAATAACTATTCTACAACGGAAAAAGAATGCCTTGCTGTAGTCTGGTCTATTAGCAAATTCCGCCCATATTTGTTTGGTCGACCATTCACGGTTGTCACTGATCATCATTCTCTATGTTGGTTGGTAGGGCAGAAAGATCCTTCTGGCCGCTTGGCAAGATGGGCGCTGAAGTTGCAAGAATTTGACGTGACCGTTATCTACAAGAGCGGACGCAAACATAAGGATGCCGATTGTCTGTCAAGGAGCCCGCTTGAGAACGATCAATCAAGTGCTGTGATGTCACTAACCAATGCCGATATAGAGCAGACTAAAGACCCGGATTTAGCTAAAATAATCGATAATTTAAACTCGGGCTACACCAGAAAGGAATTCAGCATTATCGACGGCATCTTATACAAGAAAAACTATAGCACAACTGGAAGACCCTGGCTTATGATGATCCCTAAACACTTAAGATCGGAAGTTATGGCAGATTTACATGATGCTCCTACAGCTGGGCATTTGGGTTTCGCCCGAACGTATGACAAAGTCAAGAAGCGATTCTATTGGCCTGGCCTTTACAGAACTGTTCGCCAATATGTAAGCCATTGTCGGGAGTGTCAACGAAGGAAGAAATTGCCTCGACGTCCGGCTGGACAACTTGTATCCATACCGCCCGTAGAAAAACCATTCTATAAGATCGGGGTTGATCTCCTTGGAAGATTTCCAGTTTCTAAAGATGGAAACCGTTGGATCATTGTATGCACCGATTATATGACAAGGTATGCCATAACGAAAGCGATCCCAGACGGAGGAGCAATCGAAACAGCTAAGTTCCTGGTTGAAGACGTCATCTTGAAGCATGGAGCTCCTAGAGAAATGATAACAGATCGCGGCAGAAATTTCATTTCTCAAGTAATAAAAGAGATCAATGCTCTGTGCGGAATTGTGCACAGATTTACAACGGCCTACCATCCCCAGACCAACGGCCTGACTGAAAGGTTCAACAAAACTCTGGGAGACATGTTGTCCATGTACACAGGTGTTGAGCAGAAGGACTGGGACCAAGTTTTGCCCTATGTAACTTTTGCTTACAACACTGCTAAACAGGAGGCGACCGACTACACCCCGTTCTTTCTTGTCCACGCCCGCGAGGCCGAGACCTACATCGATGCAGTACTACCCTACCTACCAGATGAGATCTCTGACGACTATGTTGGAGAACTTGTGACCAGAGCTGAGGAAGCGCGTCAACTCTCCCGATCACGCCTTTTACAATCACAGGCGAAAGACCGTAGACTTTACGACCAGAAACATACTCCAGTCTATTACCAGAAGGATGATCTTGTGTGGGTTTTTACTCCCATCCGAAAAGTAGGACTATCAGAAAAGCTACTGAAGAGATACTTCGGTACCTACAGGGTGACCAAGAAGCTTTCAGAAGTTACCTATGAAGTAGAGCCCGTGGACCCCTCTCCCCGATCACGGAAAGCCAAGGATATCGTCCATGTCATTCGGATGAAGCCCTACCTGGACCCTGAAGAACAACATTCTATTCTACTGGGGAACACCAGCCGTGATAGATTTCCTTCCAGAACAAGGGCTGAGACAAGCTAATCAGCGGGTCGCTGTTTCTCTAAGGAGGAAGTAATGTCAAGCGGCACAGCGGTTCCAACTACGAGAGGCCCCATGGGACGCCTGTCAATCATCCCTGGACACCAGGGGGGTGAGGGGTTCGCGGAATCTGGCCGGCGGGGGGAGCTGACATCCCTCATTAGGATTAACTCTGTCTTGGGGTAAGTCGTACACTCTATCTCTCCCTTATAATAAACTAATTATCCCCAAACTTCCCCTTGCTTTATTTATCTCCGCGACAATATGCAGTGTTGCCATCTTGGCCCTCGGAACTTACTGGAGTAATCAGTATGGCCCTAAGGCTGGAAAGACCCCATCAGTATGGCCCTAAGGCTGGAAAGTTTGGAGACCCCTGCTTTAGATCATTTCTACCCTTCATCAGGAATTGACATAAGAACGTATAAGAGAATAAATGTTCTAAATAACTTCATTAGGTGCCGCGCGCGCTCAAAATGATTAACCTAGATCAGTATATTTACAATATACTGTGGGGGATGGTTATGTACAGGGGTTAATTTACAATTATACTTTATATTAATTATATTGATGTCGTTGGGTCCTCAGCTCCTTGGGGATATAGAATAAATGGTTATATATACATGTAGTAATCCCGATGTGGAATGTACTGGGCAGTCGTGGTAGTGGGTGCGTGATGGGATTCCCGCACTGGGACAGCAAGAGACAGAGGCAGGTCTAGATGGTAACACCAAGAAGATAGAGGTAGACCACGGACGAAGGCAAGTCAAATCACGGACGCCGCGGATGCCTACATCGCGGATAGGGGTGAGAGACCCGACCGTATAACGGCGTGGCTCTGAAAACAACTATTAACTTTGTCCCATCTTGGGGGACCTTATATACTGGACTCTGGTATAGGCTGACGAGTTCTGATTGGCTCCCGTAATCACGCCACCTGTCAAGCGCTGGGTTATTAATTATGTCTGGCCACCTGTTCGGCCACCTGCTGACGGGGGAATGAACTCATTAGCATAAACACCTGTTAGTCTGGGTTGTTTATCACGTCTGGCCTTTGTCGTCTGGACTACCTCTACTCCTTTTGTTTTATTTGTCACTTCTATTATTACAAGTTTGATACATTTTTATATAGATATGGGTTATACTAAATATTAGAAGAAGGTTGTGATTTATCTATGTCAAAATATACTACAGAATGTGTCCCCGGTGATGAAGGTTTGGTTGGGGGAATGACATGTAATGAGTGATGACCTAACAAACCTATTATAAAAAATAAAAGAAATAATTTGTATACAAATTAGTTAAAATTATTATTAAGTTACAAGTTAAAAGGAGAAAGATGTTGTAATGGTGGTGTATCAATGAAATAAAATTTAAGGTTATAAAAATAAAAACGCACAAAATGAATGATACAAGATTAAGAGAAAGTATATAATACAAAATGTTAAATATGTTAAAATGAATCGTACAAGGAAAATAATATCTTATTGCATAAAAGATGAGAGGAAAAAAAATTAAGTTAGTTTATTAACTGAACGTATAATGTGACGCTAAGGTTGAAAAAGGGAAAGGGGGTATCTGAGCATGTTTCTGCAAAAGTAGTATCCCAAGCA
The DNA here is from genome assembly GCA_030710605.1 of Cordylochernes scorpioides. Lineage (NCBI taxonomy): Eukaryota > Metazoa > Arthropoda > Arachnida > Pseudoscorpiones > Chernetidae > Cordylochernes > Cordylochernes scorpioides. Next base: position 194,162,342 of record CP092864.1, read on the forward strand.
TCCTGCAATGCAATGCGAACTTGTTTAAGTGAGGCATTGTTTTCATTAACAGAAGGCCTAAGATATTCCGTCTGTATCATTAGCTCAGACAGCGAAAAGAGGTGGGAAGATTGATGGAGGTAAAAGGGGGAGGTAGAGGTAAGAGGGATCCCTGTTGTCCATAATGATTGTGCCCGGTTGAATTGTGAAAAAAAAAGTGAAAAGTTGAAAAAATGATGAATTGATATGATGCGTCGGGCGATGAGAAAAAAAAAATATCGCGCTGGATATCCTGAACTCATTATTGGGAATGGTATAGTGAGGAAGGATTGTTCCAGTCGGATTAATCAATGAAAAAAAATAATAATGTTCGGCGAACGGGAATCCCTTGGAAGGTAGTTGGAGGTTTGAAGGATGCGGAAAAGGGGAGGTGGATGTAAGAGAATTATTGCTGTCAATTTTGATTGTGTCCGGCTTGTGTGGTGAAAAAAAAGTTGAAAGATGAAAAAATGATGAGCCGGACGATGAGAGAAAAAAAATAAAACCTAACTGGGTCTCCTGAGCTCACTGTTGGGAAATGTACAGCGAGGAAGGGTCTTCTAGTTAGTTTAATCAATAACAAGAAAAAAGAAAATGGCTGATGAACAATAATCTCTTGATGGGTGTAAAAAGTTTGGGAGGAAAGGTTCATGGGATAGAGTTAGAGGTTGTAAGGGAAGCGTCAAAAATAACATTTTGAAAATCTATTAAGAAAAATAAAATGATAAGTGTCTTATCTGTTTAAGAAATATTATAAATATTGTTAGGTGTAGGTTTTTTAAAAAGATGCCTAAAATAGTTGGAGTTGTAAAACTCTAAGTCTAAACATGATAAAAAAAAGGAAATAAAAATATTAAAGGCAATGATATATAAAGGGTTAATTGTTAGTTAAAGGCATTAATGTTGATGGTTAATAAACAAAATGATATTATCGATTAATAGTGAAATGTTTCATCTACATCTGTAAGTTAAAAAAAAAAGTCCAACACCACAAAACTAGTAAAACTGTAAGTCTATTTACAAATAAATGAGAGAAAAGCTAGCAAACCTATTAAATGGGAAATAATTTGGGGCACAAATTAGTTACTAGAATAAAAATAAAGATAAAGGGGAGTAGTGGTGACACACTGATATCATAATATAAAACTACAAAAAATATATAAGAGGAGTACATAGGAAGGACAAATTTAAAGTAAACACACACAATAGCGAAAGTAAATATTTGGGATAGTTGGTATACTAGTTACAGTTTTTTGTTACTTAAGGTGCCTTGAGTATTTACAACATAGTTTCAGGGATGTAATACAGGAAGGAGGAGAAGTAGAGATAATAAAAGTAAAATAAAATATAAAAGAAAATTGACTTAAGCAAAAGGTTTGAGATAGGTAGTGACGCAGTGAGGAATAAAGGAAGAAGGTCTGAATTGGTTTCTGCAAAGGACATCTCAGGAGTCCTGCCCTGCAATACGAGCTTAGAAGCGAAGTATTGTTTTCAAGGTTCAGCAATCTCAAGATGCTCTGTAAGTAGCATTAGATCAGATAGGCAAAAGGCGTGAAGATCGAAGGAGAGGTAGTTAATGGGAGAATATGGGAAAGAAATCTTTTCTGAGAGAGGTTAAAAAGAGATGGTGGTTCAAGAGCTGCGCTGCTGTCGGTGATTGAGCTCGACCAGATGAAAAATAAAATTAAACGAAAAATGAGTGGGCGCATCGTGCTGTGATGGCCTGGGTCGAGCATTAGAGAAAAAAAAATCTCGCTGGTTACCCAAGCTCTCCGTGTGGAGTTAACATGGGGAGGAAGAGTGTACCAGGTCGAAGAATCATCAAAAAATAAAAATTAAAAAAAATGTTGACGAGCAGAAGTCTCAGGAACCTTTGAAGAGGTTAGAGGATGGAGGTAGATTGTGAAAACAGGGCTCGACTGTTGCCATTGATTGATTGAACCCGGGTTTGAGGAAAAAAGAATGAAATAAAGAATGCTGGGACGACGACCTAGGTGTAAATAAAAAAGTCGGCAAACAGGAACTCTGCGATGGACGAGGGGTGGTTAGAACGAAGGCATAGAAGGCCAATGGAAAATGATCAAGAGACGAGAGAAGTATGGAAGGCCTATAATTGAATGATTGACAGGTAAGAGTGTTGAAGTAGGAAGGGCTATCTGCTAATGGTGAGTACAAGGTCATTCCACCCCTTTAGAAGTAGGGAGGGAAAGACGAAGTAGAAAAAACAATTAGGGGGAGATCAGTGCGTCCTTGATTTGTTTGTCGTTGGGATGGAGACTGGAATTAATTGTTCTTTAATGTAGGCCAAGATGACGTCTCATATGGTGTCATGTACAGGATCGATTTTTAGAGATGGTGGGGACCTAATTTTTAAACGGGTTGACAAAATTATAAACTATCCTATAACATTATAAAATTAAGATTTGGTATAAAAGGATTTTTATATAATTTTCCTATCCGTTTTAATCTGGCAGGTTCCTCTGTTAGAATGATATAAACTTTAATCTGTAATATTGTAATCGTGGGTGTGAATAATTGGGAAAAGGTAGGCTCTATAAAAGAATTAATTAATTAACTAGTGTATAAATAGATGTGTTATGATTATGCGAAATGTGTTAATGGGATATGGGATATGCGAGAGGAATTAAAATTGATGTGAACAATGTAGAAGTGCGAAATAAAAATGTATGTTTTAACAGGTGACACTGTGGCGCGAGAAAGTCGAGCTCGGCGTTTTGTTTTTTGAAGGACGGTAATTTAATAGCTATTTATGTAACATGGATTGTTTGCCACTCTTTCAGGACCTAGATTTCGCATATTGCATTTATAGTTGTATTTGTAATTGTGGGAAAAATGGGAGGCACATTTTGAGATGAGATAATCTAAAATTGATATTTATAAAAATACAAATCTAGGACTAGTTTTTAAAACTCTTAAATATTGAGAAATATTAATTTGAATAGTAATAGGTCAAGTAAAATAAAGAGCGTAATAAATTTAATTATTAATATCACAGCCATAAATAAGGTATTAAAAAAAACACACAAATAAGTTTAGAAAATATGATTCGAGTAATTAAAATATAATATGATTTTTTATGTAAAATTGAAATTAATGAATTAAAATTTAAAAGTTGCTTAAAATAAAGTAAAAATTGATAAATGAGGGTGTACAAGATTTAAAATTTGAATTGTGATGTTATAAAAATTACAAAATTTGATTTAAAATGATTACAGTGAAAATAAACATTAAATTTATGGAGAATCAAGTTGTTTTTAAAAACTCACAGTTTCGAGGATTGTTCAGTCAGGAGACTTGGTCTTTAGTTGTTGTCCCGCTGATGGTGCCTGGTGGTCACTTTTTGCGATGGTTGCCATGGGACATCGTCGATGCTGGTTGGCGGGGCAATGCCAGGATTTCTTGATGAATCTTGTCTGCCTGTTCGAGCCGATGGGGGAAGATGTTCGTGGCGCGGGAGATGTCGATGGGGGCGATGATGACCTTCTCGGTGCGAGATAAGGCTAGTCATCGCATGGCGTCTTTTAGGCGGCTTACTAGGTCTTCGCAGTGGTGTTTCATGTTGGTGAGGGCATCCGCGACGTAGTCGTCCCTGACCTCCGTCATCCTCTGCATGCTGCTGTCCTCAGTTATCCTGTCGACTTTAACGGGTTCTGTAGTAATCCCGATGTGGAATGTACTGGGCAGTCGTGGTAGTGGGTGCGTGATGGGATTCCCGCACTGGGAGAGCAAGAGACAGAGGCAGGTCTAGATGGTAACTCCAAGAAGGTAGAGGTAGACCACGGACGAAGGCAAGTCAAACCACGGACGCCGCGGATGCCTACATCGCGGATAGGGGTGAGAGACCCGACCGTATAACGGCGTGGCTCTGAAAACAACTATTAACTTTGTCCCATCTTGGGGGACCTTATATACTGGACTCTGGTATATGTTAACGAGTTCTGATTGGCTCCCGTAATCACGCCACCTGTCAAGCGCTGGGTTATTAATTATGTCTGGCCACCTGTTCGGCCACCTGCTGACGGGGGAATGAACTCATTAGCATAAACACCTGTTAGTCTGGGTTGTTTATCACGTCTGGCCTTTGTCGTCTGGACTACCTCTACTCCTTTTGTTTTATTTGTCACTTCTATTATTACAAGTTTGATACATTTTTATATAGATATGGGTTATACTAAATATTAGAAGAAGGTTGTGATTTATCTATGTCAAAATATACTACATACATATCTACACACATACATTTATATTAAAAAATTGATATTTAAAGACATATATGTGAACGAAAGAAAATATATATTTGAATATATAGGAGTTATATATATCCAAAACTGTAATAAATAGAAAATAAACTATTGAGGAAATTTGTACAAGAACGACTATTTTGATATACAAATAAAATAAAATTATGATACATTAGTGCGATATCTGTTATAAGAAATTTAAACCATTTTAACGTTATGATTGTTTCAAATATAAAACAATTATCTACTGCCCTTACTGCAATGTGATAAACTAATGGGAGGGCCTGACTCATCAGTGGTGAACCCTCCCAGAAGTTTCGCCAGTTTAATCTACCATACCGCTGTAATAAAATCAATGGAGACTGTGACTAAACCCGAAAGGGAAATGTATTAAACTATAAACTATGTGTTGAATTATGAAATATATTAATCAGGCAGAGTTCGATGCTTCAATTATTAACATTAGGATTTTCAGATACTATTAATTCTGATATTGAGCGTTGGTGCAAGAGTAAGTAATACCCCATATCCATTTATTTCAATTATATATTAGTTAAAACATACAATAACACTTATTGCATTTATTATACAGAAAAGGTTTATTCAATGTTGAGGAATTAAATTAAAAATTATAAACCCAAATAAAAGATTAATAGTAATATATTTCCAGTGTGTGTGTAGTAAAAACCTATATATTTCCCTACGGTATGTATACATGCTACTGGTTAAGCTTAAACTCTGTTCCTCTTATTCCATAAGATAATTTTAGGGAAATGTTTTATCAATATAAAAATACTCGCTGTTTGAGGCTTTAATTCGACAGATTAAAAAGATGGTCGTTTTGTTTGTTATCATCAGATTACATATGATGCACAAGCGCGCCAACTGTTATCAAAATTCGAAACTATTTTAATAAATTTTCTCGTTGTTTATTCAGATATCAAAATCTGGAGCAGTCTTTCCTGGCACAACTTTTCGCCGAAGCATTTGTGATGCCTGGAGCAATGAAACCTGTGTTCCTACCAGTTGGAGCATAAAGATATGAGGCGTTAGCTGGTGGTGATATTGAAACCTGCGGCATCTACTGTGCGGGGCCTTGAAACATCGGCACCTGATGTTTGAACCTGAATTACTGATGCTTCTGTTGATCGGGGCAACAAGACCTGCGCTTCTGTTGATAGGAGCACCGAGCATCGGAGTATTAGATGACAGTTTTATTTAACTTATATGAGATGGTGGAAAAATGAACAAAACATACATTTTGCCAATAATTTTAATTTAGAATTTTGATTAAATTCCAATAAGGTAACGGCGCTAAAATTTTGTAATTAGTTCGATGTTTAACACATCAGATAGGTGCGCCAAACAAAGGATCCATGACTCAGGTAGGAGCTACCATGGATGGTAAGTAGCCCAGGCGAAGACGCTGCTGGTGGTGAAGGATTCAGTCAAGAGACGCCATCAATGATGAAGTCTGTCAGGAAGGAAGAGTCCAAGATGATTGGTGCATCAGCCAATAGTCAGTGTCAGGCAGGCGATGGTGTGCAGATGGTCAGTATCCTACACAAATATATCTTTGAATCACCCCAGAGGTTTGTCACAGTAAGAGCAAATGTGTTCTAAATAGGATAACAAATAATGAAAGCTTTCAAAACTTCCAAACATTTGATATCAAATAGGCAAAAGAAAGTTCTAAAGACAGTGGTGAGTATGAAAACAGCTATTTCTCATAAATATTTACGGGAAAAATAATTTGCAATAAAAATGAGGTTGTGGGGCTACTCACCACAGAGCTGATGCTGGTTGACATTCCAAGAAGCTGTAGATGCGTGTGACTTGTGCCCCGTTCAACACGCATCGCAGCTCTTGGTTTGTCGACCAACAGGCGCTGTAGTTCTTTATGCTTCAAGAAACGGCAGTTATTGGTGCCCCGTCCAACATAAGCCGACTTCTTGGTGCTTTGATGAATAGAAAAGGTTGATGATGCCTCGGTTAACAGCAGGCGCAGTTCTTGGTGTCCAGACTGATGGAAGTGGAAGTCTTGGTGCTCCACTAAATAAGAGCGCAGGAATAGATGTTATGGGTAGGTCTAGGTGGCCCAATCGATAAAGGCTATAGTTCAAAGTGCCCAGACAGGTCTCGGTGCTCCAATCAACAGAAGGACAGGTCTTGTTGCCCAGATCAACAGAAGCATCAGTTATTCAGGTTCGAACATCAGGTGCCGATGTTTCAAGGCCCTCACAAAAGAGGGCGCAGGTTTCAATATCACCACCAGCTAACGCCTTATATCTTTTTGCTCCAATTGATAGGAACACAGGTTTCATTGCTCCAGGCATCACAAATGCTTCGACGAGAAGTTGTGCCAGGAAAGGCTGCTCCAGAATTCGACATCTGAATAAACAACAAAAAAATTATTAATAAATACTTCATGTGGAGAGGTAGTTTGATATAAATTTGATGGTTAGTTTAAAAATACTCTTATATGTGACACTCTTTTCTGATTAAAATATTATTATATAACCATGAAAAACACATAATATTAAAACTATAAAAATATATCACATTTGTTGTATACGCTCAAAAAAACATTTTTCAATTTATTATTAAATACTAATATAAATCGAAGTATATATTGTTTCAGTTGCTAGAGTAGAGGAGGATACGTACACACTAGTGAGCTAGAGTAGAAGTCAATAAAGTAGGTACTTACTTCTCTAGGAAATGACGTCGTCAATTGTCTCCGTTGAGGGACATGGAGGCATGGAAGTATGTTGATGTAGGTGCCCATGTTTGCGAGGATATTGTAGGTGGATGTATGGATGTATGGAGGAGAGAGGGACTATTAATTTCCTAAAAGGTCTATTAACGAAATATTTCTTTATTGGTTGATAGTTGATTAGTTGTTGATTGGTGGTAAAATGGAAAGTTATTCAAGTGAAGTTGTCTGTATATTTGTTCAGTTGATTTACATGATATCATTTCGTTTTTGAAAAGAAATTGATTTAATGGGAAAATATTATTATTGTTTGGAGATTTCAAATATCGAAGAATTATGATGATATAAGATGAGCATACATGTTTGCTGAAATTTCAGAATATCGATTTTCAATGCAAGTTCATAATGCAAAAATCACATTATTAATTGTGATCAAAATTAAGTTTGAGATGAGCTGATTCATTGGAAGGGGTTGCTAATGCTGCTATTGCCAGAATACTATTTATATATGATACTATAATTATGCTCAGTATGGCTGCTATTGCCAGTATAATTTCAGTATATGAATAATATGATATACTGCTGCCAAATATGGTTGCTATTTCATTGCTGCTATGGGGAGTGGGCCTAGATCAGGGAGGGGAGGGAGCCCGTGGTCCCCCACTCCACATCTCTGTGAAGTAAGGGACAACGGGGCTCCACACCTACTCTAACAACTGTGGGGGTGGAGGAAACCGTCTCGAACTGTAGCTGTGGCAGTCGGAATGTGGATGGGAGTGGGGTGAAGTCTAGGGGTAAATCTGGGGAGTAGGGGGGAAGGGGAAGTGAGGTGGAATGGCTGATGAATGAAGACCTGTACATTTGGTCCGTGCAGAAGGCCGGTGTTATGGGGAGGTGTTTGGGCAGGTCATAGGCTCTGAACACTATATGTTCGCGTGGGTTGGGTGTTGGGGGTGGTGGGATGTTGTCTGCGTGTGCGGGTGTTGGCTTTTTCCTGAAACATCAATATGTTCTGTCAGATAGTTTCATAAAATTACTGCTGTAGGATGTTCATTGTAATGTACTATCAATGGACAAATTTTGGGCTGATAGATGTACTGCACGCGCGCGGCTATTCTCTGACTGACATCAATCCATTTGTCACACATAACTCTCTAATATCCCATTTAGTACATCTCTGCTTTCTAATAGCTATTTGTTAAACTGGACTTCCAGCTTCTTCCTCACTTCATATTTGCCAATTGATTTTATTCTTATTCATATGCTTAAAATTTTTGAAAAAATATATTTTCTGTTTGAGCTTATCTGGCTAATTTCTATCCAAATAAAATTTGATATTTATCATATCGTTTTACAAATACACTGCCTAACACGGAAAATATACGATGTAGTGGCCAGAAGGTGAAAAAACGTTGAATACAGAGAGACACCGTAGTCATCATTAAGTATGATCTACAGTTGTTGGAAGTAGGCCATCTATTGATATAATCAGATAATTCAAATTTTCTTGATATAAATTCTATATATTTTGTATGGTTTTTAAATATTTTCCAAAATATGTAACCAGAGTTTAATGAGGCTGTTTTGTAAGCCTGAATTTCCTAAAAATGCCTTTTATTGAAAGGAGTTCAAAGACAAATATCGATCAATGCCTTCACCTTTTAGAAAAACAACAACAACGACAAAACACCTTTTACTAAGATATCTCTTCATATACAGACTCGTTCCAGAATTCAAATAGAAGAAAAGATCAAACATTAATAGAAATTTCAATAAGTAAATAAGAAATCAGCTGTATTGTAATCAGTTTTAGTGGAAAGACAATATAAATCATTGTGCGTGCGTGTTTCTTCTAGTTATTTTGTTTTTACATCAACAAAATTTTCGCTTTTCTTCTGAATTAGAGAATGGTAATACAAGTTATCAGAGTTATCATCGGCCAATAAATCAGTCAAAAAGTTTTGAATTGTTTTAAAAATTTTAGTCGATATGTATGTGAAACTGCCAATGTTTGTCTATCCTCCAGAAACTGGGAACAATGCACAATTCTCTGAGATATCCTCTTTTAAATTCACATCCGCATAACTATAGCATTCAAAATACCAGTCTTTCTTCCCATATTCTGACCGGCCTCCGGGGAAAATCGCTAGAGTATCTCTTATTTCTCGAAGATCTTTTCAATTTGGAATGGAATATTAGAAAGCAAGAGAAATCTTCAGCCATTGATGAGTGTTTTAGGTATTTATAGTGACTGTATTGAGAGGAGTTCTTCATTTTAAACCTAAATTTGAAAACACTTTTCTATTGTGATATTCATATTGTGTTAGGAATTTATTATTGAAGAGAAAAATAATTCAACTATTGGGCGTCATTTTACAAATTTAGAGTAATGAATTTTAAAATATAAAACTATAATAAATATTTCAAATATGAACTAGCAATTTTATGCACATATTGGCTATCAATCATTTAATAATTTTGAATATTTTATTCATTAGTTTGTAATTAAATTTTTATGAAATATCGATTGCTAATGTTTTGTGATACTTTCAAATGATTTGAATTCATTTATAAAAATATATAATTGTTTGATAATATTCTGGAGAAAAATTTGAATGGGGATCGTTGAAATTCAGATTTATGATGGAATATATGGCAATTTGCAGCCTGTTGAAGTTGTTTTAAAATTAGAGATATCTTACTTTTTAAATCTCTTAAAAATCTTGCAGATTTTAAAACATCCCATTTTCGTAGTTTTTGTTTGCTTGATTATTTCTTGTTATTGATTCACTGGGAAAAAACTCCTTGACAACCTTAACTATCTATAATTAATTGTTAGAAGAGAGATAACAGAATGAAATCATTTGTACCTGAATATATATGGTATGAATAATTCAATTTGTACGTATATGACATTTTAAATTGCAATATTTTTCAAGACAAAAATAAAGATATTTAAGTATATATTTTTATTTAAAAAAACTTCAACTAAAAGTAAATAAACTGTGGGTGATTATTTTCTTTCTCTATCAGTATCTTAAAAATGATATATATATATATATATATGTTGTAACACCCCGAGTAAACCGACGTGTGAATAAACTGGCAGTCGTAGACGTGGGGCGAAAATGGGGAGGTTTTTCCCACACGTGGACAATAAGAAGCAGAGGCAGGGCTAGACGTTATTACTGAGCGGGACGGAGACAGCCCATGGGACAGAGGTGAAGGCCATGACACAAACCTGGATGCCTAAAACCGAGACAAGGAGAGAGTGTGTAAAGCGGCCTGCATAGATGGACTTACCATATCCCACTCTCGGTGGGTCGCCTATAAAACCTCGGAAGGGGCGTCGGCTATGTCCTTTGAATCTTTGCTTCGTAGCTGTCTTTATAACAACTCTTTTGCTGTTTTTATTTTGTCGCCATCATTTTGAGTTTGGATACAATAAGGATGATATAGGTTATAATAATAAATATATAGCATATCATACAAAACATGGGGGTGGTAGCAAATAGAAGCAGTGTACATTTTAATAAGAGGGTATGATCTTATAAATTATTGACTCTAACTCAGCTAATTAGAAGATATGTGAAATATACTAACTGTATTATTATATTACAATTTAAAATATACTACATATATTGGGAGTATAAGTAATTATAAATAAGTTCGTGCGGTTTTGATAAAGATGGCTTTACTAGTTTTTCATTCCACTGTTTCATCTGGCAACACCATTATTTTGAAGCGTTATCATAAAGCTTCCTTTTTAATTAACCGTCATTTCTCTGAAATGTAAACAACCTAGTTTCTGTTTACTCCTAAAATGTCAACTTTTGTACCAAAAATTTGTTTTTGCGGGGAGTTTTATTTCATTACTTCAATATGAAGAAAAAAAGCTGCTGAGAGTCATCGTAGTTCATGATGGCCATGCTCTAGCTGATCGAACGTGTTAGAAGTGGTTTTTGCTCGGTTTAAAAGAGGTAATTTTGATTTGGAAGACGAAGAAAGACCCGGAGCGCCACCTAAGATTAAGGATGCAGAATTAGAGGCAAGGCTCGATGAAGAACCAACATAAACGCAAAAGCAACTTGCAAAAACACTCAACCAGCCATTTTTCATCGCTTAAAAGAAATAGGAATGACCCGTAAGGTTGGAAAAAAAGGTCCGAAAGGGACGTCGAACGCCGTTTTTTCACGTGTGAACAACTGCTCCAACGTCAGAAAAGAAAGGGGTTTTGAATCGATTTGTAACTGGTGATGAAAAGTGGGTCCATTACGATTATCCAAAAGTCAGGCAACGTATGGAAACCCTGGCAATGCCTCATCATCGACGGCCAAGCCGAATATTCATGGCGAGAAGATTATGCTGTGTATTTGGTGGGACCAGCTAGGAGTGGTATATTATGAGCTGCTACAATCGAACAAAAGTATCAAAGGGGAGGTCTACTGAAGATAATTGATACGTTTGAGCCGAGCATTGCGAGAAAAACGGCTGCAATACGCCAATAGACACGACAAAGTTATTCTTCAACATGATAATGCTCGGCCACATGCTGCAGCACCCGTTAAAACGTACTTAGAAACACTCAAATGGGAAGTCTTTCCCCACCCGCAGTATAGCCCAGACATTGCTCCTTCCGATTATTATCTCTTCCGATCAATGCTACATGGCCTGGCTGACCAGCACTTCTCCAACTACGATGAAGTAAAAAATTTGATCGATGAATGAATATCAGCCAAAGAGCCGGACTTTTTCCGTGATGGGATCCGTCAATTACCAGAAAGATGGGTGTCGCGTTCAGCGGCGCAGCGCCCAGGCTCTATTTTGCCCAGACGCCCGAAGTCTCTTATTCTGGTCCCGGGGAGGAAAAAATCCGTGGAATCTCAAAGGTAGAGAAGAGCGATTCCCAAGAAGTCAAATCCGCGGAAGTGTCTAAGGCAGGTATCAACCAAGGCGTAGACCTCTCGAGAGCGGGCCGAGAAACCACACGACTCTAACCAGTCAACTACTTTATTTTTTGTCACGAATATATATACATATAAATATTTACATATGGCAAATATGTTTCTTATAATGGATTAAATTTACATATATATAAAAATATATAAATCTATAAGAAAAATAACATTCTTTTCCCAACATACTCCCACCTTGAGTTTTTCTACAGAAACTCAACCAATAGTTGGGAAACGACCGTTCATTCCAGTTCTTTAGGATTGGGCTATCTTCGTAGGGTCTTTACTGGCTTCTCCTCGGGAGCCTCCCCGGCGTGGTTCCGACTGTATACTCCTCAAGGTACTCCCCAGATCGGCGGGTATCTCTAAATTGTAGAGCCGTTGAACCGGCCTAATCTGGACGCCCTTGCTGGTTCTCAACTTGGCGACCCTCACAGGTCCATCTTGGCCAGGGTAGACCTCCACAACTCTCGCCAAAGGCCAATTGACTCGCTTAGCATTATCTTGTCCAATCAACACCAGATCTCCCACCTTGATAGGTCTTGTCTTCGAGCGTCTTCTAGTCTCTTGCCTTAAGAATCCAAAATACTTCGTCCGGAATCTCTTCCGCAGATCTTCTCTTAACCTTTGTCTAAATCGGTATCTCTTCTGAAGACTAGCCCTTTCAATAGAGTCCAGATCTGGAACTCCTATTTCTTTGAGGTCGTGTAAGAACAAGGCAGGGGTTAATGGACTAAGATCTTCGACATCTTCAGACATGTAAGTCAATGGACGTGAGTTCATCAAAGACTCTGTGTCACAGATAATGGTGTAAAGTTCCTCAAATTCCAAACGAGCTTGACCAAGAATCTTCCTAAGGAGTTGTTTCAGCAAACCAATCAATCTTTCCCACCATCCACCCCACCATGGAGCCGACGGAGGGATAAACTTCCAATTAATATTTTGCTTGGTACTCTCTGATTGGACTACCGCATTGTCTAGATTCCCTAGAGCTCTGCTCGCACCACGAAAATTGGTACCGTTGTCCGAGTACACTACATAGGGGCGTCCTCTCCTTGCTACAAAACGTCTGAAAGCTTGCAGAAAGTTCTCGGTTGAAAGAGAAGTCACCAGTTCCAAATGGACCGCCCGATATACGGCAAAAGTAAATATAACAATCCACACCTTTCGCCTGTTCCTTAAAACAAGTGGTCCAGTAAGGTCTATCCCCACTACCTCAAATATTGAGGCATCCCTTACTCTATTTTCAGGTAATTCCACGGATTCAACAGAACCCGATTTAGCCGTGAACCGTCTACACTTAACACATTGATGTATGACCCTTCTTACAGTCCTCCTGAATTTCAAAATCCAATAATCCTCTCTTAATAAATTCATCAGAGTTTGAAGTCCCACATGCCCCCAAGTTTCATGCTTCCATCTAATGAGTAAATATACCAAGTCATGATCAGAAGGCAACAATAAAGGCATTCGAAAACTTTCCAGATCTTGTCTCCTACTTATTTTAGTTTTGACCCTCAACAATCCCAAAGAATCGCAGCATAACTTGAAATCCTTCAACCTCTTGTCCTCTGGTCCAGTGAAGGATTCCCGTTGGATAACTCTCACCAGCATCAGTTCCGCCCTTTTAATTTCATTCACAGTAAGATCACCTTTCACTCGCTGAACTATTGTTCCTCTCGCATTTGTTAAAAACCGGTTCATCCAGGCAGTTACTCTCAATATCTTGTAGTAGTTTGAAAAGCGATAGTAGTACTGATCTTTTTCCCTTTCAATACATGTTGATGTTAAAACAATCTTTCTCTTTTCCGAGTTCACAATATCTGGGTCAGGGTATATTTCCCTATGGGGCCAATCTCTTCTTGGTCTTCTCAACCAACTCGGGCCCTCCCACCACTTCGATCTCTCCAGAGAATCGGCTAAGCACCCCCGTGATGGTAAATCCGCTGGATTCAAACATCCTGGTACATGATACCAATCCTCTGTCTCACTGAGAGATCGGATCTCCATAACTCGATTCATTACAAAAGTCGCCCAGTTATCTTTTCCCTTGATCCAATGGAGTGCATTCATGGAGTCTGTCCAATAAAATCGCTCCATGTCTTCAAATTTTAGGTCCCTCACAACGTTGTTCACCAAGCGGGCCCCAACCAAGCATGCCAACAGCTCCAAACGAGGAATGGTAGTCCCCTTCAAAGGAGCCACTCTCGACCGAGCCTGTACTAGTTGACACGTTACTTCCTGTTCGTTCTCGATGCGTAAAAAAATACAAGTGGCGTAGGAGGCCTTAGACGCATCACAAAAGACATGAAGAGTAGTTCCAATCTGGTGTTCTTCTCTATAGCAAAGCCATCTCGGTATGGCAATAGATTTCAGAGACTCCAATTTGGCCAGCCACCTCAAAAACTCGCAAGACAAGTTTTCAGGCAGAGGCTCATCCCACGACAATTTTAACAGCCACGTTTCCTGTAGGATAAGTCTCGGAACGAGGGTCACTGGACAAGTGAAGCCCACCGAATCGAAAATACGGCTTGCCAAGGAGAGTACCTTTCTTTTGTTTATTGGCCCCTGTATTTCCAAATTCTCCAAAGAACAAGCCAAAGTGTCCTTTTCTTGATTCCATGTCATGCCCAACAACCTTCCTCTATCAGACCTAGGACCATCACACATTATACTGGTAACATTGCTTGTCCAATCACGCAAGTTGAAATGAGCAGAAGCCAACAATCTCTGTGCTTCGTCCACAAATTTTTCCATATCTGTGACTTTTGAGAAACTAGCCACACAGTTATCGATGTATAAAGACTCCCTCAATAATTCAGCTGTTTCTTGCCAGTGTTCAGGAGCCTTGTTCAAGTGGTGAAACAGCGTGGCAAGCAGGAGATATGGACTCGTCGTGATTCCGAAGACAACTCTCGCATGACGTAAAACCATCACATTTCCCTCTTTTTCATACCAGAGGAATCTTAGATAATCTCTGTCTTCCTCCCTAATCCCAATTTGGAGGAAGGCCTTCTCTATGTCCGAGGAGACTCCTATCTCGCTCTTCCTAAATTTATTCAAAATTCTTGGGATCGTTTCTATCATATTCGGACCTCTTTCTAGACAATCATTCAGTGAAAGTTTTCCCTTCTTCTTCGCCGAAGCATCAAAAACCGGTCTTACTTTGGTGGTTGGACTATTCTCTTTAAAAACTGGTCGATGTGACAAATAGTGCACGCCTTCACGTTTATTGTCTATAACCCTTTCTATTATTTTATTCCTTAGCCACTTTTCGAGAATATCTTCATATTCTGCCAAATTTCCGGTATTCACAAGATGTTTCCTCACGTTTGCTAATCGTTTTTCGGCAACATCTCTATTGTCCGTGAGTAGTTCTCTTTCGCAAATCCAAGGAAGGGCAACCTGGTAACGCCCCTCACAATCCTGTGAAATAGTACGTGCAAAATATTCTTCCGTTTCTTTTTGTATCGAGTCGTCTTGACGAGCATCTGAAATACCAATAGCCTCTAATCTCCATAAATTCTCCAAATCGCTAGTCAACAGTGAAGTTGTGCAAAGTCCACTAACGCTAGTTTCTTCTTCTGTGGCCGGAATCTTGCCCATTAAAGTCCAGCCCAACCTCGTTTGCACCGCCACAAGCCCAGAAGGAAGTCTTCTATGCTCTCCGGTTAGTAATTTTCCAGCAATATCTGCTCCTATAAGAATCTCAAGAGGTCCCCTGTGTAGATCAGTTAATTCTATGTCATGAGCACTAAGATCTTGCATCCATTTACCCTGATGGACCCTGGGCACGCTGTCGCAGATAACATCTTGGCTCAGTGCTTCAAAATTACAGCCATAAGATCCGTCTAAATTGCTCAACCTGATATCATAAACTCCATGTTCGTACAACTCTGTGTTCGATCCACCAAACAAAGAGTGGCGAAGAGACTCTTTTTTGGAACATTCATATCCCATTTCTTCCGCCGTGTCCTGGAGTACATAGGACCTCTGAGATCCCGTATCAATCAAAATTCGTCCCATTCTTTCTTTACACTTTCCTCTGATAGTCACTCTCAGTGTGGGCAACAACACCACAGGCGTCGTCAGATTGGTCAAAGTCTCATCCCTCATCATCCCTCGGGCTGGAGTAGCATTCTGGTTCTTCCTGGGGCACATAATCCTTGAATGTCTCAATTCCCCACAGCTGGTGCAACTTGTCTTAACTTTGCAGAATTTGCTCAAATGACCATATTTCAGGCATCTGAAACAAGCCCCTTTCTTCTTTAATTTTCCCAATTTATCTTCCAATGTCAAATTTTCCGCGAATTCGCACTTTGTACTTTCATGATCTCTTTCACAAAAGGCGCAATTCTTCCTCTTATTCACTGCTTCAGAGGCATTCAAAAAACCAGCAGCCGTGGGCAGGGGATTCCTCTCATTTCTTCGATACTTCACGATAGAGCTTTGTGACTGAGGGTGCTCATTTGATGGTTGGCCGGCTGTTATTTCGTCCCGCGTACCGAACGTGCTTTCTAATGCAATCAATTGTCTCTCCAAAAATTCAATCAAATCTCCAAGAGAAAAAGCTCCTGTGAATTCCCGGTGTAATTCAAGCTTTAAGTCTGATGGCAATAGCTTGAGGAGTAAAGGGCACAATAAGTTACCGTAGCTTTCAACGACAACACTCAATGACTCCAAACTTCTAATCTGCACCAGGATTCTGCCGTACAATTCTCTGAAAGCCCTCACGTCCTTTGTCACTCTAAGTGGTTTCAAGGCCAAGAGGTTGTTCATATGCACGTCGATCAACCTTTCCCCTTTTCCGAAGCGTTTCTTCAACAATTCAACGGCCTTATCGTAATTTTCCTCAGATAGGCAAAATCCTTCCACAGTTTGGGCCGCCGTTCCACCCAAGTAGGCTTTAAGATAGTTAAATTTATCTATCTTGGTCAAGTGTTCATTCCTATTGATTGATGAATCGAAGGCATTCCAAAAATTTAA
Source organism: Cordylochernes scorpioides (assembly GCA_030710605.1). Lineage (NCBI taxonomy): Eukaryota > Metazoa > Arthropoda > Arachnida > Pseudoscorpiones > Chernetidae > Cordylochernes > Cordylochernes scorpioides. Next base: position 194,179,279 of record CP092864.1, read on the forward strand.
CCACTGGCTAATTTCCCCGTAGAATCTCTCCATTGTCAATTTGGGTAACTTAACCATCCCAGTTAGAGTCGGTCGACCGATTTCTCCTGGATATTCCTTCTTCGTGGCAGTTGCAGTTTCCCTCTGCATTCCTTCCGCTACCACCAGACTTCTTTTCTTTAACAAATATTTCCACGCCACGGCCTTTTCCCGGTATTCCTCTACCATCTTTAGATCTTTCTCTAGATCTTTGATGTCAATCAGCTTACCGATTTCTTCGTCTACCCGCCTCAGTTCTTCGTAGACATCCGAAAGCTGCCCCAGCAGTTCCTCGTGGTCACACTCCTTGTGCACGTCATATTCCTCTATTCTTTTCCCGTACTTGGATAAAGACGTGCGGAGTATGGTTCTCTTCTTCTTGAGTCTCTCTAGCGCTTCTTCTCTCTCCATCTTCTGATCCAAAAGGGTTCCAAATATAGGCACGGCTTTCTCCTCGAGTCCCGGCTGGGATGCCAAATGTCGCGTTCAGCGGCGCAGCGCCCAGGCTCTATTTTGCCCAGACGCCCGAAGTCTCTTATTCTGGTCCCGGGGAGGAAAAAATCCGTGGAATCTCAAAGGTAGAGAAGAGCGATTCCCAAGAAGTCAAATCCGCGGAAGTGTCTAAGGCAGGTATCAACCAAGGCGTAGACCTCTCGAGAGCGGGCCGAGAAACCACACGACTCTAACCAGTCAACTACTTTATTTTTTGTCACGAATATATATACATATAAATATTTACATATGGCAAATATGTTTCTTATAATGGATTAAATTTACATATATTTAAAAATATATAAATCTATAAGAAAAATAACATTCTTTTCCCAACAATGGGAAAAGGTAGTGGCTAGCGACGGACAATACTTTGAACATTGGAGGTCTAACCAATTTTTCACAATAAAGCTCCAAGTTTCGAAAAAAAAACCGCACGAACTTATTTATACTCCTAATATGTAAATATTTTTCTCCTTTTTTGTTGAGTTCAATGTTTTTCTTTCCTTTTCTATAACCTACGGAATCTAATTATACAAACAAGAGCAGGATAATACCTCTATTAACATATGGGTATATGGAATATATAAAAATAATTATGGCTCTATACATTTACATATTTCTTATATAAAATTGTAAATTTTAAAATGCTCTTCTTCTTCTTCTTTATATACCACTCTGTATCGCTCAAGAGAATCTGTATAAAAGACTAAATGTGTCTCAAAGGTTTTATTGACTGATTGTTTTGTTTATTTGAGTATTGAGGGGAGAGGAGGAGGGTTTAATGCTACGGAGCTCTGGCTATTGTTGTTATTTTACCTTTTGTTAGTTGGTTTATATAGTTGTATATGTGTACAAGTTTCATCAGGGAGGGAAGTTCCTCCACATTGAGAGAGTTCTCCTCCAGACAAGTTCTTCTTGAACACTCCTCAGTTCCACGCCGAGGAAGTACTTGTAGAATGGTCATCTTGGCAGACGCCAGGATGGCCAGGGTGTCATCATACAGGCCTTGCCCGAAGACCCAGCCCTGAATTTATTTGGTTTATAGCTGTGTGGATTTTTGAATAAAATGAATAAGACTTTTTATCACAATTCCTCTAAACTAAAATTTCAAAAACGAAGCATGCAGAAATATCCCTGTAGATTCTCACTCACACCAATATGGCAAATATCTAAAACTTCCAACTCTCTCAAAATAAAAACTATACAGCGCATTATATATATATATATTAAAAACAAAAGAGGTATATCTTGACCAATTTCACATATATGCCTCTTTTGTTTTTAATATCAACACCTGACCTATTATATATTTTTTATTGTTTTCCACATATAATTAAAAAGGCATATATTGGATCAAAATTTCATGATCCAATATCCAATATATGCCTTTTCAATTTAAGGTTTATATATATTAAAAATAAAGAAGGCATATCCTGACTACGAGGACATGTGCCTTTTAGATGGCAAAGCCCCATCTAGTGGAGCAAAAATAAACTAAACGTTTATTTAGCTTGCTCCGTGATATTTGGCCAACCCAGGAGATGCCTTCTTTATTTTTAATATCAATACCTGACCCACTTATCTTTTATTTTTTCTATTGTTTTTTCATATATATATATATATAGGCTCGAATGAGTAAAGGGTGTTTTAAAAGAAAGAAACACTATCGAGGCTATTAGGTTACGACTACAACATTTTGGCGCGATCAGAGGAGTGGGAAGGCGCAGCGAGTAGAAGCAAGATCGAATTTTGAAGGATTAGAGAAAGCTCCTGGCAGTGGGGTTACCAGGGACGTGGTAGGAACTTGGCTGGGGCCAGTGGGGGCCGTAGCAGTAGAAACTTCACAAGTTCTACAGGTTTTGACGCCAGAGTCATGGTTGGTTGGGAAACGGACGGGTAGTGGACCGGGATAGGTTTCTGACTGGTCAAATTTTACCTCAAAGTAAAGTCTTTTGACCACGGTCTTCCGCCTTGATTTCTTGCCAAGGGCCATTATGTAGTTGACCTCTAGCGGCTGGCTAGGAGAGGAACTGAACTTATTGTGGAGCGTCAAATATTTAGCTCCATCTTCTGTGGCCCATAGCTTCAGTGATATGGGCTCGTCGCGTCTGATCCTTGCGTCATCCCAAGAGATGCTATTCTGGGGCGTGCTACCTCCGTTGTGGCGATCAAGCCGGACGATATTCGCGAAATAGCACCAGACTCCTGGCCGCCAGGGATGGGGACATGATCCTAATTGGAGGCCATCGTTGTCCCATAGCTCCATATCGAAATCGCTGTTCAATTTTGTTAGGTCGAGTTTTTTCAACTTTGGGTGTCGGGGACGAAAGCATGCACAGAAAAGTCGTGAGAAAGACTCCATACTCTTAGATAAGTACTATCAGAATTTTGTTACAAACAAATAAAACAAATCCTTTGTTGGATTGGATTGACCCATGAAAATTTATATAGATAGATTCTGAAAGGAAATTGATCTATAAATATGACAGGCGACCTATATCTATATATATAAAATTGAATGTCTGTCTGTTTGTCTGTCTGTTTGTTTGTACTCTATAGATTCAAAAACCATACATCCAATCGCCGTGAAATTTTGGGATATTATTAGGTATATCACCGGGAAGGTTTTAGAAAAATAATTTCATGAATATCTTGAATATCCTTAGAGTTATTTGCAGATTTGTAGATTTAACTCGCAAGCAGCGCCCCCATTGTGACGATGATAACAAGTTTTCTTATCACTAAGTTTGTTATCTTAAATATTATTTATCAAAAGTAAGATTATCTCAGGATGACACGGCAATGTGACACGGGAAAAAATGTTCACTAGATAAAACTATGATTTTCTATATGATATAAAAACCCAACAATGAAGAGTGAATGTAATATAAAAAGCCAACAATGAAGAATGAATGTAAGATAAAAAGCCAACAATGAAGAGTGAATGTAATATAAAAAGCCAACAATGAAGAATGAATGTAAGATAAAAAGCCAACAATGAAGAGTGAATGTAAGATAAAAAGCCAACAATGAATAGTAAATGTAATATAAAAAGCCAACAATGAAGAATGAATGTAAGATAAAAAGCCAACAATGAAGAGTAAATATAATATAAAAAGCCAACAATGAAGAATGAATGTAAGATAAAAAGCCAACAATGAAGAGTGAATGTAATATAAAAAGCCAACAATGAAGAATGAATGTAAGATAAAAAGCCAACAATGAAGAGTGAATGTAAGATAAAAAGCAAACAATGAAGAGTAAATGTAATATAAAAAGTCAACAATGAAGAATGAATGTAAGATAAAAAGCCAACAATGAAGAGTAGATCTCTATATATATATATAAGTCAATTTCTGTCTGTCTGTCTGTTTCGCGATAAACTCAAAAACTACTGAACCAATTGGTACCATATTTTGCATGTCGCTTTTTATAAACCTGAGGAAAATTTTCGGCTGCATTTTGATTAGTTTTTTGGCTATTTCTTTTTTTTTCATTTGAAGAACTTTTTTTACGCGGACTAATCCGGAATGGAATGAATACCTAAATATGGCCATTTTTTTAAGCATCGATGGTTCAGTGGTAGAATGCTCGCCTGCCACGCGGGCGGCCCGGGTTCGATTCCCGGCCGATGCATTTTTTTTTTTTTACAATTTTTAAAACTCTTTTATATTATCTTAAATATATATAATTGAATGTCTGTCTGTCTGTACTCTATAGATTCAAAAACCATACATCCAATCGCCGTGAAATTTTGGGATATTATTAGGTATATCACCGGGAAGGTTTTTGAAAAATAATTTCATGAATATCTTGAATATCCTTAGAGTTATTTGCAGATTTGTAGATTTAACTCGCAAGCAGCGCCCCCATTGTGACGATGATAACAAGTTTTCTTATCACTAAGTTTGTTATTTTAAATATTATTTATCAAAAGTAAGATTATCTCAGGATGACACGGCAATTTATTTGCGACAAGAATAATGATACAATTCCAAGGCGAAGATATTATTCCTTTAACTTCCAATTACCGAGGGAACCAATTAATATTGATTTTATTCAACTTATCGAGTATTTCTCAAGGGACCGGGAAAAAATGTTCACTAGATAAAACTATGATTTTCTAATGTAGAAAATTAGGAAAGACAAAATTCAGGATGACAAGGCACACAGGGACCGGGAAAAAATGTTCACTTTATCGAGAGATTCAAATTTACGAGTTTCAAATTATCAAAATATATCTTTTTTATTTTTTAATAAGTTTTTAGAGAATTGTTTTAACAAATGTTCGCTAGACAAACCTTTACTCGGGTAAAACCCCGGGCGAAGCCGAGTACGTTTTATAAGTTTAAAGAGAATTGTTTTAACAAATGTTCGTTAGACAAACATTCACTCGGGTAAAACCCGGGCGAAGCCGGGCGGGTCCGCTAGTATATAATAAAAAGTAAAAACAAATTAGACTAACGAAGTTTGAACCTTGTCCAGATTTCACATATCTAAAATATTAGAAAAGTAAAATTTGTAAAATTTAGAATTCTAATAGTTTAAAGGCTTCCATAGACGAGAGAACAAATTAGACAAACATTGAAAAAACCAGCACATCATTCCATCTACTCTATCCCTGGGAACTTTCTCACAGTTGATATTTGACCCACTAAAATTGGTCAACAAATGGTATTTTCTGTGATAGTAATAATATACAGTAGTAATAGTATTGGTAGTAATAGTGGTTAAAGAGATAGTAGTATTTGTGGTATTAGGTATGATATTTGGGGGTAATGGTCTTCTTCTTCTTTATTATCTCCACTCAAACTATCAGAATCGATTCGATGACAAATCAACAATAACAATTCTGGAAAACTGAGAATCCCTCACAATGGGACCCTGGAGGCTACGTTAAAGGATTTTCGATCAAGTGTAAGTGCAGAAAGTGTATGTAAGTGCATCAAGTGAATTGTAAGTGCAGCTGTAATCTGCCATCATGTGGCTGTCCCATTTTCCCTGGTACAGATGATCAATTATAGCTTAGATTTTCTGGTGATCCATCAGCCTGCTTCACACTCATATAACACAAAATGTCAGAAATTATTTTAGTTAATGAGCAAGTAATTCATTTTTACTAACAATTTACAAATACGAAGGACTATGCCAAGTTTTAAGACGATTGTACAAAGTGACTTAGGAACTCTCTACATCAGACCAAATCAACCCAACAAGACGCCTCACAGGAGAACCTATAACGACTTTCATCTTTCAACAAAAGACATTTCTCAATGAATATATCAAAGCAGATATTAATGATAATATATAAATATGTCATAATATTTTTAATATCCAAGATATCGTAAGGTGGAATCCTCTGGTGTATAATAAGCAGCAAACATAAAATTCCGAGGATATATTATTTCTTTTCGACAAAATCAGTATGTAAATATGTTAAGATTGTGTTAAAATGTAAATATCCAGATTCATCAATTTATAAAAACTGTACAAAAGTTAACATGGCAGACATCGCGGGCGAATGCTACGGCACGTCGCGGGTGCGCTGCTCAATTGGCTGGAACTAATTCTTGATTGCATGCATAACGGTTGCACCCTCCCATTCGATCACGACATATCCTTATATATATAAAAATGAAATGCGAAATCGATGTTTGTTATCGCATCACGCAAAATCTACTGACTCAATCATTATGGAATTTCGCATGTAGGTAGCTGAAGATTTCGTTTAACATATAGGCTATTCAAAAAACTAAAAAAGTTAATGTGCTTTTTTTTTAAATAAAAAACCAAAAAGCGTTAGTTCCAGTCTTTTACCGCTAGGGCGCAGCACTGGTCGCGACGATAAATAAATTTGATTTTTTTAAAGCATCGGTGGTTCAGTGGTAGAATGCTCGCCTGCCACGCGGGCGGCCAGGGTTCGATTCCCGGCCGATGCATTTTTTAAAACAATTTTTAAAAATCATTTATATTATATCTTCTATATAAATGGAAATTTCATAAGTGGTGTTCGCTAAAAACTTTCGTTACAATGCATCAATTTCGACCAAATTTTCAACATTTATGTAAAACGAGATGGAGCAGGTTTTGCTTAACATCAAAATATTATTCCTAACTTTAAAATACATAACTTTGCTGTTATCGATAAAATACAAAAAAATTCAACAGAGTTAATTTTATTTATATATAAATACAAAAAAAATTCAGCAATTCATTCAACTCAATCTAAAAAAATATTCAAAACAAGCAATTTTAAGATAACACCATATGTAAAACAGTCGGCCAAGAAAACAACAACGATATTACATCTTTCTCACATATTCACACACAATCTTGATTAATAATTAAAACTAATCTTTAGCATTGTTTATTATACTTCATAATATATAATATTCGTTAGGCAAACTTTCACTCGGATAAAACCCGGGCGAAGCCGGGTACACATCCGCTAGTATATATATAATGCGGTAAATATTTGATATCGCAATTTATTATTTTCATATAATTTTAAGATTAGTTACATAAATACCAGATCTATTAGTATGAAACGCGAAAATTTTCAGTGAATTAAAAAGTTCACCAATTCCATACAACAAAAGATTTTTTATTCAAAGTAATTACCCTGATTAGCTATACATTCGGACCACCTTTCAGGCAATTTTCGAATTCCTTGTCTGAAAAATTATATTCCTTTTGAGTCGAACCAGTCAACAAACCATTTTCGGAGTATGTCTGAGTTCGAAAATTCCTGGTTTTTTAGGGCGCGTCCTAAAGATGTGAAAAGGTGGTAGTCCGACGGCGCTAAGTCTGGTGAATACGGCGGGTGGGGTAAGAGTTCCCAGCCCAAGTCTTTTATGGTGTTTTTGACCACTGTAGCGTTGTGGGCTGGAGCGTTGTCATGCTGCAGTATCAGCTTGTTGTGCTTTTCACGTAATTCCGGCCTTTTTTCATTCAATGCCTCTCTCAAACTGTGCATTTGTTGTTCGTAGCGACTAGTATTGACCGTTTCGCCAGATTTCAGGAGTTTGAAATATACTACGCCGGTCTGGTCCCACCATACGCAAAGCATTGCCTTTTTTCCTAAGCGATTGGGCCTAGGCTTCCGTTTTGGAAATTGGCCGAGCAGGCCCCACGACATTTGGCGCATAGGATTGCTGAAGTGGATCGATTTCTCATCAGAAGTTACGATTCGGTGCAAAAAATGACTTCTTTTCATGCCTGGCGAGCAGCCCTTCGCAGGTTACCAGACGCCGTTCTTGCTGCTTTTCGCTCAACTCGTGGGGGACTTATCTGGAAAGCTTTTGGGTCATTCTGAGGCTGTTTAAACGTAAGGAAACAGAACCATGAGACACCTGGAGCTGTTTCGCGAGTTTCTCCTGCGTTTGGGTACTGTCGTCATCCAACAAAGCTTGCAGTTCAGCGTCCTCGAACTTTTGGTGCGGTTTTCCACGTGGTTCATTATCAAGTTCGAAATCGCCACTTTGGAATTTTTTAAACCACCTGTAACATTGTGATTTGCTCAGAGCTTGGTCGCCGTGAACTTCCTCGAGCATTCGGTGAGCTTCAGTGGCACATTTCTTCCAGTTGAAGGCGAACAACAAAACTTCCCGCAAATGGGCACTTTTTGGCTCGGAAATCACCATTTTCCACGGGCTCCAGAAATTTTCCACGATTTGAATTTTTCTTAAACTCCACGCATGCTGATGCCACCTGAGTCAAAAAACAAAATGCCTTCAACAGCGCCACCGTCGGCTCAAATAAAGTTGCACAGCGCCTTCTGGCAGCCATTTTCGGGTTTCATACTAATAGACCTGGTATTTATCATCATTATTATCACCGTCATCTTTGGTTGTTTACCTTTTGTTTATGTTTCACTAGAAATATGGTTCTGAATAAAGTCATAATTACATACCTTCTCAAAAATGAATATTTATTTTACATTTAAAACAGGTAACAAGGTACATACAGAAATTAATACGTAAACATATTTGTACACCTGTGCAAAATTTTAATGATGATTTATTTCAAAATTTGTGAGGCATATATTATGTAAATGTTTGTGATTAAAAATTCCTTCAAATTTTCGCTGATGTAAATATGTTACCTGCAAAAATGAAACAAGGGCAGGTAAATGTAGTCTTGGTTATTCCTATTATCAAGTATGTCCCCATCGCTTTTAACTCTCCTGACCGATTGTTGAATAATTGGATCGGCCATATAAGAAGATCAATTTAGAATTAATTTCAGAGTGTTATACTAGTTATGTAGAGATTAATGAAATGATGCGAAATAATCAACATTAGGCTTGAATTCCAATAGTTTTATTATAAAATTTTGAGTTGACACCAATCTTTAAGAAAAAAAAATATTTGTTAAGAATTTTGAATCATTGGTTAAATATTGATTTTATATAAAATTGGATAAATATTGAGTATATATTATAATGGTTGAATATTGATTATATAAGTGTACACACACCAATTATCCACGTGATAGACGCCAGACATGGCTCAGGTAGAAGACAACGTGGATTGTAGATGCTCCAATTAAAAGAAGCAGAATATGGAGAGTACGCCATAAGACAGGAAGCACCATTGTCGAGGCGTATCGAATGTTAGGTGCCGAAGGACAAAGCGTCATGAATGGTAGGTGAGCTAGACAGGAAGCGCAGAAAATAACAGATGGCCCAGACAGAAGGACCGTAGATGGAAGATGATCAATAAAGGAGCATTCAGAATGGTAGATTTCCCTCAAAAAGCGGCGCTATGGATGGAGATGTCCGAGGACGGAGGCGTCATGAATGCTAGTTAGCCCAAGATGAAGATGAGGTGAATCGGTGGCAGCTCAAGATGGAGGTGAATAGTTTGTTGTTGGCCCAGAATGGAGACGCCGTAAATGGGTGGCGGCCCAAGTGGAAGCGTCATGGATACTGGTTGGGTCAGGAGAAGGGGGATATGGTTGGGTGGGGCCCAAGATGGATAAGTAATGGATTCTTTTTAGCCTAAGATGAGGGTGACCTTGATGGGTGGCGGCCCAAGATGTAAGCGTCACATAGGTTCAGTTGGCCTTGGATGAAGACGAAGTGGATGGGTAGCGGCCCAAGATGGAGTTCTCATGGATGTTAGTTTGCTCAGGATGAGGGTGACGTGAATAGGTGGCGGCCCAAGATGTAAGCTTCACATAGGTTCCGTTGTCCCAGGATGAAGACGAGGTGGATGAGTGGCGGCCCAAGATGTAGACTTCATGGATGTTAGTTGGCCCAGGATGAATATGACGTTGATGGGTGGCGGCCCATGATGGAAGCGTCATGAAATCTACTTGGCCAAGGATGAAGGTATCGTTGATGGGTGACGGCCCAGGATGATGGTACTTCGCATGTCAGGACGTGCAAAGAATGGTAGGTTTCTCAAACATGAGTAGCTGTGGATAGATCAAGGCAGAGAATTCTCAGGATGCTTGATGTGGTCCTAGGATGATCTTTTGATGGAAGTGACCTAGGCAGACAACAACTAATAAGTTATCGAATTATATAAGTGCTTAGAAAAACAAGTAGACTAAGTTATAAAGCCATAAAATTCACTTAATCTCTGAAAAAGAACTCAATTCTAAGAGTTAACACCGCTTATTACAAATGCCCATTGCTCTATCTGCATGCGCCAATAATAAGCTGCCAAAATAGGAAGGTTTATAAGTTTCTACTCACCAGCATTGCTATTGGTTGGCATCCCAAAAGGCTGTAGCTGCACTGTCTTGTGCCCCAATCAACAGGCAGCACAGCTCTTGGTTTGTCCAACATATGGCGACGCAGGTATTGATGCTCTGACCAGCAGGCGTCGAAGATTCTCTGATCAATATGCGCTAAGTTCTTGATGTTGGATCAACAGGCACTGAAACCAATAATGCCACACCAGGCAGGTTTCACAGAGCTTGATGCCTCGATCACTAGGCACGGCTGATTCTGATGCTCCGACCGGTCAATGCTCCGAAATTCGGGCATTAAATATGCCTCCATAGATATGTCCTCTCGCATCTTAACACCAAAGAAACTTGTTTTAAATATCCAATTCAACATATAGCCTATAGAAATAATTAACAACTACTTATATAGGTGTTGCTATTTTTAATCTGCATTTTTATGTTTAAAGAATTTCACAAATGATCAGTGTAATCCATCATACCATTACTCCTATTTTTGATAATAATTCCTGCGTCTTATATTTATAGAGTCGTCAATATAGGATGCCTCGACATGAAACTGACCCTGGGCTCTAACCGCCATTCTGTCTTATTT